>BRDA01001326.1:0-15199 GCA_036984385.1 Crenuchus spilurus | reverse complement strand
ATATATATTAAAAACACTTATGTAATGTGTTCATTGTCTCTTTTGTTTTGTCTTCAAGTTCACAGCTTACACAAAGTTTAGATTTTTTTTGTTTCATAGCCAAGTTTTGAGTTCTGTTAATAAAGTATTACTTTAGGATCCACACTGCATCCGCCTCCTCCACCCATTCTTGATACAGTATTGGGTTTATTAGTTTATAAACAACCTCAATAAACACTATCAGTAGAATCTTGATCAGTTTGGCATGAAAATCAGAAATCCAGAATCTCAGATTATTTTGAGTAAATTACTATTCAAACTGTATCAATTTTACAACAAAATGGCTTAACTTATATCAGTGTGATGAATAAAATATAACAGTTTACTTTTTTGAACTACATTATAAACACAAATGACCTTTTCAAAATATTAATATTTTTGAGATGCACTAGTATATGCTAATCTCTATGTAAAGAGTTTAAATATATACTATATCTTATAATCTTACTTATGGGTTTAAAAAGAGGTAACTAAAAAGCTAAAAAGCAGTGACAGTGTCCTTCCTTAACCTTCTACCATAGAAGACTGAGTATCTGGAGTAGAAGCATTTGTGGATTTTATCATAGAGTAAAAAATGGTTAAACAAAGACTATTCTTCTGAACTACACTCAGTGACTCCAAACTTTTGAGAGGTAGTGTATAAGTCCTTGAGTAGTCAGTGCTTGGAAACCAAAAATGTAGACCTGCAAAATATGCCGGCAAACATCCCTCACCTAATACAAGCTGTTTCTCTCTGGCTTTTAGGTCTGCGAGGACTTGTTGATAGTGCTCCTGGAAAGCAGTTATATCAGCATCAAAGAGAACCGGGGATTCCTCTTTGTCCCTCAGCTCCTGGAGTTGTTTATGTAGCTGTCCCACTTGTGGCTGAAGTGCAGAGAGGCGAGCTATTTCATCCTAGAAATAGAAGGGCAGACATTTTGTGTAGGGTATTGGTGAAGAAAAATATTGGTAATAAAACCAAGTAAGTCAACTGAGACACAGCACTGAAATTTAAAATAAGCTTGTCTATGAAGAACAAACTCTATGAACAAATCTGGAATGAACAGTAGTCACAGATATTGATGTTTGTCATTCAGCAGCATCAAGATTCCCAAATGATAAAGCACAAATGACATGAACAATATCCAATAATGCAAATCCTTGATTTTCTGCCCATTAATTGAAAAACGTCAGAAAAGCTCATCAAGATTTTCATTTGAATCTTCTAATGTCCACCTCCAAAATATGTATCTGTTAACTACAGTCATTAGATGGTATATTGGGAAATTTTTAAAAATAAAATGTGGTCTCTGCAAAACTTAAGGGAGATAAAATTATGTTTTTTTCTACGTGTTAAATTCTGAAAATAAATAGAAAACATGCAGAAAATATTTTCATTTGTTCACCTACATGTTATTTTCTCTCAAAAAATAAACAAAATGTGTCATCTGACTAATACACTTTGACATAAGATTTCATGATTTCATATCCTTTCTTCATAAATTAGCAGTTCTAAAATTTCTGTAGCTAATGGACAGGCTTTTATGAGATTTTTTGTATTGATATCATTTATTGTATTGATTATAAGTGGTTTATTAGGTTTTATACATTGATGGTGTGCTCATATCATTTTGAGAAGTATAGTCTTCTTTAATGAATAAAACGTGCTCTTAAATGTATTGTTAAGATAAGGCTCCTAATGACTCAGAACTGATAAACAGCTGAATCGACCATCCTGAAACGTATGACTGCACTGAAGAGTTATAGTAAATATAGTAAAATCTGGAATGCTGGCATGTATGAGTATGTATACCCTCTGACACAAAGCACTGTTGTCCTGTAAGACATCTTCTTTATTGACACACATGTTGTAAGTCATACGATCGCATATAGCATGAATACCTTTTATATATTATATTGTATATATTTGCCTTTAACATTTGCTAGATCAGTGTTTCCAAACTCCAGTCTCAGAAGCAATGCTGGGGGTAATAACATGACACAAAGTAACAAGTTACAGTAAAGTGATTACTTTTTTACAAAGTAATGTAATGCATTACATTATATCTCATTATAGTAATAATCTTGCTTCATTACTCATCTGTCTCCAATAGAACAATATTAATTATGCATCTTTAGTGGATGTCCTCATATATCATTTGCATGTGATGCCAGTGCCATAACAGGTGAATAAAAAATTCTGATCCAACCTCACCTACTTAGGTCAGATTCAAATTTCATATATAAGGGCAGCCTGGTGGTTAGGGAACTGGTCTTGTGACCGGATGGTCGCCCGTTTGATCCTGGGGCAAGTCATGATGGAAGTGCCCTTGAGCAAGTCACCTAATGCATGTGCGACCTAATTTCTCAATAGCATCCAGCTATGAAAGCCCGTTTCCACCACGTGATTTTTTTGGCTGTAGTTTATCAGGCTATTACGAGTTTGTATCTCCTAATTGCACCTTGTTTTCTCTGAATTCCAACTTCATATCAATCAGTTGTTATTTTATTTCTTGGAAGTGGGAATTTAAATCTTGCATTTGCAAATTTTTTCTCAGAAACGGGCTTCTCTAACCAGCCATTCAAGACAAATAAAAGCGTACATGACTGAAGTCTCCATGTGGTTCAACAGACACACATTATTCCCATATTGTGGTCTTAACCAATCAAAGATAGTGAAGGGTGGGTCCCCCCTCTGACTGGCTGTGGTTCAGATATATTTGTATGTGTGTGTACGTTTGAAAATGTGTGTGTTGCAGTCAGACAGCGAGGTGAGTAGCAAAAAAGCCAAACTACAGGACGTGGGTATCTGAGGGGCATAAGACTGTAATGAAGGATAGTCTATAAGACATTGAGCCATGAGATGTTCAGTTTGAAGCCCTTAAAACACTTTTAATTTAGATTTTCTTTTTATTTCATTTATCTTGAAATGTTTTAAGTTTAAATTTCAGCTCAGTGAAGAACTTGAAGCACCAACACTTTACATTCAGTGCTTAGGAGGTGACTTTTACTGGTAGCCATTAAGCTTTATAATGTAGCTATTAAGAGATTATTTTTATTTGTACTTTTTAATCTATTTATTATATTTTAGTGGCACGGTGGCTTAGTGATTAGCACGTTCGCCTCTCAGTGCTGAGGTCTTGGGTTCGAGTCCCCATCTGAGTGGAGTTTCCATGTTCTCCACCGTGTCTGCGTTGGGTTTCCTCCGGGGTCTCCGGTTTCCTCCCACAGTCCAAAAACATGGAGGTCAAGTGAATTGGGTATTCTAAATTGTCTCTGTGTGTGTGTGTGTATGTGCACCCAGCGATGGACTGGCACCCTGTCCTGGGCTTAGTTGAATAGTGTAATGCCCTGCTCTGTGCCCAGTGAAGGGGTAGGGGACTAACCGCGACCCTGACAAGGATTAAGCGGGTGTGATAATGGGTGGATGGAATGGATAGTATATAACATTAATTTTAGGTTATTGACTAAGACACAGAGATGTTATGATTTATTGTTATTTATTATTATTATTGGTTATTGTATAGTATTGTCTTTTTATGATGGAGGAATTGTAACGTATGGTCATTCCCTTTGGGATTAATAAAGTATTTCTAATCTAATCTAATCTTTCTTGTAAAATTGTGCTGCAAATAAAGAACTTTGTGCTGACCGGATTGTTAGTTAATCATTTACAAGTCAATATTGCCTTTATGGACAGCGATAAAAAAAAGTCAACCTGTAAAACTGACGTTACGCACACCAGTGCCACGTGTGCAAAAAGTTAGTTTAGAGCCCTGTAACTGCTCCCAGGGCAGTGTACATAGGGCTGCCCACTGCTTTGGGTACATGTTCTCACAGCCTAGTGTTTTCACTAGTGTGTGTATTTCACTGCACGGATTCGTTAAATATGAAGGTCAAAATTCCGATGTCTGCAAATCACACTGACAAAGCTTAATCTAATCTAATAAATCATTGATTTTAGTCCAAACTAAATTGAGCAGATAATCTGCATCCAAACTGGACAAATATCAGGAGACTGACAAAAGTACAAACAGTGTACATTTTTGTAAAGTAGTGAATAATGAGATTACTTCTCCAGAAAGTAATCCAATTATAATTAGTAATGTGTAATGGACTGAAGTTTTTGAGTAACTACACCAGGGGTGGCCAACCCTGGTCCTGGAAAGCCGCATTCCTGCCCAGTTTGGTGATCTCCCTGATCAAACACACCTGATTCAACTCAGCAGGCAATTAGCAAGTTTAATTGTAGTGTCAGAGCAGTGACATCACCAAACTGTGCAGGAATGCGGCTCTCCAGGACCAGGGTTGGCCACCCCTGACCCACACCAACACGGCACGGAGGCCCACCGCTTCTGTTTTTCCAGCAAATGCACACCTGCTTCAGTTGAATTATCTAAGGTGTACCGCAGAGGTTCAGGTAACTCATCAATATCTGCAGTACAGGTGGGCCTCCAGTACTGGAGTTATGAAACACTGGACTAGGTCATGGTGTTCTTGGATGAGAGAGGAGTTCAACACATGCAGAGGGGAAAGGGCATTACCTGGAAAGACACAGGGATAGACAGACTTTGTCCTGTATATGGACACAGAACAGACAGACAATGAAAACACATCTAAAAAGGAATAGGACCCCATGCACGGAGGCAGACATTGGCGATTACCCTGCAACGCTCCAGCTGGATCCTCAGTGGTTCTGGCTCACAGGCTGGGGGCTGCTGCACTTTTAGCCAGTTCTCCGAATTAGATACCGCCTGCTCCAACTCTTGAAAGAGATTGTAGAAAGCCAGAACTTTGGTTTGGTAGGCTAGCCATGCCAGCCTTTCTGCCAGGAGAGCGCAGAAATCAACCCAACGGGCACGTAACTGTTGCTCGGCTTGCTGAATGTCATCACAATTCTGCCCATCTGTGATGAGAAAATTTGTAATGGTAGTCAGAGATACACCAAACCAGCCATTTTATTAAAATCACCTCCTTGTATCTACACTTATCAACCTGAGCATATAGGTGAGCTTGTAGTTCTACAATTACAGACTGTAGATCATCTGTTTCTGTGTATTAACCTCCTCTCACCCGTTTTTAATGACCAAGACCCACACAGAGCAGCTATTATTTGGGTGTTGGATCATACTTATACCAGCATAACACACATGAACACACCACCACCACATCAATGTCACTGCAGTGCTGAGAATAATCCACCATGCAAATAATACCTGCTCTATGGTGATCCTGATCACTGAAGAAACAGATGAGCTACACAACTCTGTATTTTAATCTAAGACTACATGCTGAAAGCTTGAAAACAAATCTATGAACTTCACTGTGCTGAACTTATCATGGCAAGCTTTTGCTTAGTATTGTAATTAAGTCACATGTCATCAGATTAAAACAAAAACAATCACAATAAAAGTGCCTTTACCACTTGTGAGCTGATCTACTAGAGCCTGAACCGAGCGTGTTGCTTCTTGCAGCTTCCTGAACTTCTCAGGTTTTTCTCTATCAATTGCCTGCAAATGATTGAAAGTGAGAGATATTGCAGTGATCAATTACAGGCTATCATTTTTGCTTGAGATTAAATGCATTCCAAAAAAAAACACAAAACAAATAAATCATTCACTGAATATGTATTATGTAGGGATGCACCAGAATGAACAATTTTGGACAAAAACAAACAAAATTAAACAATTGGCCGAAGGCTGAATACAAATACTGAACATGGTTTATTTATATAAATCACTATAAAATGACTAACTAAACAGTTAGTCAGGAATTATGTTTGTATGTTAATAAATTGGATTGACATCATTAGCTTTAATAAAAAATTAGTGTAATTGATTGTTTTTTTATATTTGTATATAAAACAAATGTTAGAAAATGACAAAAGACAATAATATATGAATATGTATGAGATGTATGTATGTTACATTATTACTAATATTTAATAAAAAATCATGAAAAAAGCTAAAAATTGATAAAATTAATTATGCCTTGAGTGTCTTTTGATTACAGATGACAAACAATTTCTTCTGATAACTGTCAAATGGTCTCTAACACTGCGACTGCCGGTGTAAACACAAAGCCAAGCGGCTGCATTCGGGCTTCAACCTAACAAGTGCAATTTAGTCAAATGTGTGGTTGTAGTTTGTTGTCTTCTTCCATTTCACCACCAAACTCTAACTGTGCTGGTGAGTCTGTGTTTTGCAAACTGGTGAGAAAAATTCTGCATGTCAAACGAGTGTCCAATATTAAACTAACTTTACCACAGTTAAGATACACTCTGGTTCATGTCTATGATCAGGAACTAGAAAAAGGTAAAAAATTGTTTGGTATAAATTATTTGGTCTTTTCACTTATTCAGCCAAACACAGAAAGTGTTTGTTTTTGCCATGGTTGAAAGAAAAAAAAATTGTTGCCAAATATTCTGTACATCCCTAGTATTATGCTCACTGATCTTACCAAAACTTTCTCATAGAGATCCGCCACACTGCCCTCCTTGCGTGAAACAGAGAATTCTGGACTCTGCAAGATGGCCTCTGAGCGTGTCATGAAACTATGAATCTCAGTGAAGTCTACATCAAACCTAGAAAACAAAGATATAAAGAACATAACTCAGTTAGACTAGATTTATTTTGTCTACATTATTAACAAATATACTGTATTATATATTGTTCTAGATATTACAATTTCCCAGTAGCACATACCTGAAGTTAAAGCTTTTAACATGCCTCCAAGTTAGTCTTTTATGTGAAGCTCATTATAAGATAAGAGTGTATAAGAGCACATAAGATATGATGGTAGAAACCAGTCAAAAGGTAGGATTATCTTAAAATGCAAAAGATTTTGGTCATTAGAGGAGGTGAAATGTAATGTACAGGTGCATCTAAAAAAATTTCAATATTATCAAAAAGTTTATTTATTTCAGTAATTCTATTTAAAAAGTGAAACTCATTATATAGATTCATTATACACAGAGTGTCTATTTCAAGTATTTATGTCTTCATATGCACTCAGTACTTGATTGGGGCTCCTTTTGCATGAATTCCTGCATGAATGCGGCATTGCATGGAGCCTGTGGCACTTTTGAGCTGTTATGGAAGCCCAGGTTGCTTTGATAGTGGCCTTCATCTCTCATCTTCCTCTTGACAATAACTAATATGTGAGGTTTAGGTCAGGTGAGTTTGCTTGCCAATCAAACACAGTGATACTGTGGTTATTAAACCAGATATTGGTACTTTTGGCAGTGTGGGCCGGTGCCAAGTCCTGCTGGACAATAAGATCTGCATCCACATAAATTTTGTCAACAGAAGGAAGCATGAAGTGCTCTAAAATGTCCTGGTACACAGCTGTGCTGACTTTGGACTTGATATAACACTGTAGACCAACACCAGCAGATGACATGGCTGCCACAGACACTGTATGTAAAAAAATTAATTTCACTTTTTCAATTTAATTATTGAAATAAATTAAATTTTCGATGATTTTTGAGATGCACATGAACATTCATATCATTATAACAGTACAGGGGATGTAACGGTGTATTTTTAAAATAATATATAATACAGAGATTTTACTGATGGTAAGGACTGTAGATTTTGCACTGTAGCCTTGGTTGCACTGTAGTAGACACAAAATATACTTACTGGCACAGTCATAATTACACAAAGAGACTCAGTAACTACTTAACTAAGGAGCAGATTTAAGAGAAGAAGTGCTAATTACAGACACTGTAACAACACCAGTGTGCCAGTTGGGGGGCAGTTTTGCAGGTTATCTAATAAGAACTATCATGCACATGAACGCAGGTGCAAATGTCATTATTAACATATGATCAGCACAATATAAACCCATTTTGTAAAGAAGAGAAAAATATATGTATTATCTGTGGCAGAAGTATGCTCACATTTTAACTCATTAGGTCAAAATAATTCTTCATTTTCTCAAGATTTTGACTTAAATGACAATTATTTTGAGTCATTCTGTTGAGAAAATAAGCCATTATTTTCACATAGGAAAAGAAAAGAAAAAAATTAGCATTAGCATTTTAACTGTGAACTTTGAAGCATGTGGTCATTTTTAAACTTTCTGCATTAACACTCAATATATGACAACAAATCTTTTTAAACAAAGTATCTTTTTAAACAATACTTCTTTTATAGAGAATTTTTTATTTCTTCAGGTGGCATGTTTTTGACATTTAAATGTGACACATACACAACATTTCAGCTAAATGTATGGAAATACAATGTACATTACATTAACATTTATTAATTGGATTCAATTGTTCTGGGCAATTCTAAATTCTGTTTTTACAAAAAAAATCCAGGTTCTTGTTTAGCACTTGATCACTGCTTTTGACTTCTTGAAACGTAGTTTGCACACAAAGCTGCATATTTCCATATACAGTGCCTATAAAATGAATGCACTTCCCCCGTTTTATTGCTTATACAGTATAAATTGAATTATGCTCAATATCATTTTTTGAAGGGGCCCCGAGTGGCTCAGCGGGCAAAGACGATACCACTATGACCCGAGGATCACGAGTTTGAATCCCGGTCATGCTGTTTGTCATCAACAGCCGGGGCCCAAGAGAGCAAAAATTGGCAGTGCTCTCTCTGGGTGGGTAGATGGTGCTCTCACTCTCCCCATCACTCTCACATTGCAATGTCTGCTGGCTCAGGCGCCTACTGATTGGTTCAATCGGAGCTGGGGACCCTGTGTGCCTTCCTCAGAGTGTGTTAGGCTCTCCAGTGACGGTGTATCAGCGGTGGTTCAAAAAGACGTGGTGGCTGCATCACATGCAACGGAGGAGGCTTGTGCTTGCTTGCACCCTTCTAGAGTCAGGGATATTGCAAAGTGATGGGGAGATGCCTAACGGAGGGGATGGGCTAATTGGCTACCACTACATTGGGCAGGGGATAAAAATTAATTTTATAATATAAATTTTTGAGAAAAAACTAAAAAAATCTTCCAAAGTGGAACAAATTTCATCAAAAAAAAAAGTCAAATAAATTAAATATCTAATGTAAAATAATTTACTGCATAAATATTCACCCCTTCAAGTCAATATTTAGTAGATGCACTTCTGGCTGCAATCACAGCACTGACTCTGTGTGGACAAGTCTCATTTATGCACATCTGGATATTGTAATTTTACTCCATTCTTCTTTGCACATCTGCTCAAACTGTGTAGTCATACATTGACTGGGTGTGTACAACCATTTTCAAGTCCAGCCACAAATTATGAACTGGATTTATGTCTGTGCTTTGATTTTTCCACTCCTCACCTTGTTATCTTTAAATCACTTCTGTGTGCTGTTTGCTTTGGGTCATCTCATTTAAGGTGGAATGGAAAGTTGGAATGAGACACTGATGAATAAGAGGTTAACTTCAGCTTCACACTCAAGACCACAAGTAAGCTCACACAGACACGTTTTTAGAGATACAGATCCAGTCTATGAAAACAGCCAAACTACCACAACATTAGCACAACATGGCCAAAGCACAGACCACAGCAGCACAAAAAGTGATAAAATACACTTTCACTCATTGAATCTGAGGCTTCACTTAATATAAAAGCTCAAGTTAATGTTTTGGTAACATTAGTTTAGATGCTAACATTAGTAGGATGTTGTCATCAAATTAAATCCATAATTCATACTCCATGCTCCTGTTTTCTGTTGCTGTGTCAGGTATTATTGGGTTATGTGTGTAAATATAATATGGCCGACTTCAGTTCAAACATTTGGGTGGTGCTACATTGGTGGGGGCATGGCTAAAAGTACCTTTATTAAGCATTAAGGGGAACCCTACCTGAACCAGTTGTAAAATTTCATGTTTTCAGACCAAAGCAGCCAACAAAAAACTGACTCAGTTTGAATTTTTCACAGTTTGTGGGCTGGTAGACACTACAGGGCCCCATATATAAGTGGAATAACACTGAAAAAGTATTCTTTCCATAATATGTCTCATTTAAAGGGGGTGAATATTTATGCAACTACTTATTTTACTATGTCAAATCATACTGACCATGATAATGTTTATAAAATGAATAATCAGCACAAAAAACTTTACCTTTTGCGAAGCTCTGAGTCAACCACAATCTGACGCTTCTTTTGAGGAGGAGGAGTAGCCAGACCCTCCTTAGTGTGCTTCACTATCTTTTTCTGATGTGTGATAACTTTGGTTTCCACTGCTGTTTGTGTAACTTCAGATGTAGAAACAATGGTTGAAAACTAAGAGGAACAAAAGGAATTTCTTTCAATTTAAGCAAAGCTTAGAGAGACATAAAGCACACAGACAGTATAACTGAAACTATATGTAGACAGAGATTAGGACAGAGATGAAAAAAGACTTAAATGAATACTGAAGAGGAGAGGAATACTGAGTGAGCTGTGCTGAAAAAGAAAAATGGAACAGTACCTTGGTACTGGTGACATTAAGGGACTGCACCAGTTTGTCCCAGCGCTGAGCAAATCTCTCTAATCTGGCTTCAAGTTTTCCAGCTGCCTCCTTGTTTTTAATGTTGGATAACAGATCTTGAACAACAGAACAAAGCTTGTCCATGGTCTGCCTCTTCAGTTCAAGGTCTGCTTTCAGAATCTGTGGAATGCAAGACTTTTTCAGCAACAAATACATGTTCGTCTTCTGCTATTCAGCTACAGTGCCACATAAAATACAGAATATCATTAATATTGTTCACTCTATTATATATATATACATACAGGGGTTAGACAAAGAAAGTGAAACAGCTGTCATGTTAGTGTGGGAGGTTTCATGGCTAAATTGGACCAGTCTGGTGGCCAATCTTCATTAATGTCACATTGCACCAGTAAGAGCAGAGTGTGAAGGTTCAGTTAGCAGGTAAGAGCACAGTTATATAGTATATTACAATGCACACAACATTATGGTGACATACCAGAGGAGAGGACAAAGAGGACAAATTGTTGGTGCACGTCTTGCTGGTGCATCTGTGACCAAGACAGCAAGTCTTTGTGTCTAAATATTATTGAGCCACTTTGGGGTGTTTTGGAGGAGAGAGTCAGGAAACGGTTTCCTCCACCAGCATCACGTAGTGACCTGACCACTATCCTGCAAGAAGAATGGCTTAAAATCCCTCTGACCACTGTGCAGGACTTGTATATGTCATTCCCAAGATGAACTGACGCTGTATTAGCTGCAAAAGGAGACCCTACACCATACTAATACATTATTGTGGTCTAAAACCAGCTGTTTCAGTTTCATTGTCCAACCCCTGTATATATACATACATTACCAGTCAAAATTCTGGACACACAATCTGGGCATTCAGTGTTTTTTCATTATTTAAAAATGTTCTACATTGTAGATTAATACTAAAGTCATCCAGACTGTGAATAAATACATATGTAATTATTTAGTAAACAAACAAGTAAACAAACCAGAATATGTTTATATTTTACATTCTTCACAGTAGGCACCTCTTGCTTAGATAGCAGTTTTCTTGGCATTTTCTCAGTCAGCTTTATGAGGTAGTCACCTGGAATGGCTTTCAGTTAACAGCTGTGTCTTGTCAAGAGTTCATGACTTGCATTTCTTGCCTCTTAATGTGTTTGAGACATCAGTTGTGTATCTACTTTGAAGAATCTAAAATCTAAAACATATTTTGGTTTGTCCAAACTTTTGACTGATTATATGTATGTTTGACTTTTGACCAGTATGGCTGATAGCAAATGAAAAATATTAGAATATTTCAATTGGAGTTTCAGTAAATTACTATTCAAATAGTATCAACATTAAAAAAAAAGGTTTGAAATATTTAACATTATGTGTAATGAATACAAAATAAACATGACAATTTTTTATTAAATCATGAAAACAAATCAAGTAAACTTTTTGGAAATGCAGTACTAGAGTGTCCTCCAAAATTATTGGTACATTCTGTAAATATGAGCACAAAAGATGACAAAAAAATGTCTTTATAAGAGCCCAACCTTGGAGTTTAATAAAATTATTCTCTAAGTGCTGTTTTCCTGGCAAAGGCCTCTTTTATTCATCACTACTAATATTTGTGATAAAAGCATTTTAATACTAAAATATACACACATAGATCAACTTATACATTTGTGGGAAACGCAGAGGGTGGTGGATGGTACGCAGTACTTCTAGTTGGCCGGGAGTTTTAGTTTCACTTCCTTTTTCTATGTACAGTTCCATTCTTTTTTGCTTTTTCACTGGAACACACACACAGAAGCCCACTGGGAATTCTGCCTTTTCTTTCTTTTGAATAAGATATACGAAACAACATCATTTCTCTCATCTAAATACTGTGTTGGCAACACTGTATTCTGATTAACTTGTCATCAAATTAGATTTATCAAATACTTGATAAACAACAAGTAACAACTACTTCTACAGCTTTACATTCTCTAATGAGCTGATAATTTTCTGTTCAGGTTTACTTACAGCCAGCTTTCTGAGGTTGGCTGCCATTTCACTGGGGTCAGTGGTGCTTTGGATTGAAAGAACTAACTGCTCCTTCTGTGTTAGCCAAGAATCAAACAAAAGCTGAAAAAAACAGCACATTACAAGAGGAATCAAAAGGGTGGCATTTATACACTGGTATGAAAGGTTATATTCATTTATGCTCTGATCGCTCTGTTGGCCTATTCTCTGCAACCAAAGAGAGAATCTTATTAAAATTAAAATGACATCCAAGGAAACAATAACAGAAAACACACTCCTGTACCTGCTCTTCAGTGAAATGTTGCCAACTCATGAGGATCTTCTGAAGGAGAATCCAGCGCTCCTCTGTCCATTTGCAAATGGCTGCCCATCGCTCCCCAAGAATCTATAGAATGAACATATCAGAATATTAAGACCCAAGGTTTTGAATGAACTCAGCCCAGGACATCACAGATGCCACGTCACAGGTTTTGCTGCTTATATGCTGCAAATAAGTGAGCACACCAGTCAGTTGTAGCAGAGCTCAACATGATCATCATGGGCAAAGGAAGCGATCTGACTGATGTCCAAAAGAACATAATAATAGGGTGAAGGGCCAAAAGTAGTAGCATCCTAGAAACTGCAGACATTGACATTGATGCCAGGGGGAAATAGCAACTTCAGCAAGTGGTACAGAGCAATCGACACACCACAGTGGATCAGTTAACCTCTTTAATGAACACAGGAGCAATGAGGAATGTGTCAGAGATCACCACTGAGCAAAGATTCCAAGGAAAGGGTGCTTATTCCCACTATTAGGTAGGTGATCATAATATTCAGATACGTCTGTATAGAAAATAACTGATACAAGGAAGATTCACACCATATGAGAGCTTCTCAAGTCAAGGGAAATACAATTAGGTGCTTTGAAATGGGAGAGGGATTAGACAGTAGACGTATCTCAAAGGCTTGATGACATCACAGTTTGTCAACAGGGATGTACAGACCAAGGTCCATGCTGAGGAAGGTCTAAGTGCTAAAATGGTCACGTTTTATCTCTGAGTCAATAAATCCATTAGATATTATATGTAGTGCTGACCAACCATTTGTTCTTTATGGATTCAGCATGTGAAATGTGAAAGTAGTAAACTTGATGATAGCTGATCAGTCAAGGCATGCTTGTAGTCTAAATTTTGCTTCTTTAGTTTAGAACTGGTGCGGCAAAAGTATTGTTGCTAATAAACACTTGTCAATGGTTATCCAGTAGCCCAGGTGTTTTCATCAAAATGCATCACTAAAAAGTCTCTCGTCCAAATTAACTTGTAACCAGGTCTCACAAACTTGTCAGTGTGGTTAAGTATACAGTATGACTTGCTATGTACTATAGCAAATCATAACAACTGGTGTCACCAACCTCTGTATCCAACGTCTTAAGAAGGTCATGAAGTGATGATCCACAATTGGTTTTTACTGAAAATCTTCTACTACCCCTGCTGCTGTATTTAGTAATTTATATATATATATATATATATATATAGACATACTGTGCCATAAACCACATCGGCCAGTCTGTAAGACCTTATATAAACCTGGATGCACATTGAGTGGAAAGAGAGAAATATTACTGATGTATTCTGATTGAAGAAACTGGGATATTTACATTTAGGGTAAGTAGACAAATGTGTAAATGTGATTTTTATATTAATTAAAAATATTCACCTGTAGTTTCTCCTCCAAGGCTGCAGTGGCACTATCTCCACTGGTCTCATCCACTACCACCACCATGTGAGTCAGCGAGTTCACACGGACCTGCTCTATTTCCAGATCCTCCTGTAACAGCTAGAACAATTAACAGACAACATAATCACAAGTTGGTCAACATATTTTTGTATACCTGGTCATTACAACAACAACAACAACAACAACAACAATAACAACAACAGTAATAACAATAATAATAATAATAATAATAAGCATAATATGTATGTATGTATGTATGTATAATAATAATAATAATAATAATAATAATAATAATAATAACAAGAACAACAACAACAACAATAATAATAATCACATACTTTGTGTTCTTCAATTTGGTGTTTTACATCATCTATTTCAGGACCTATAGGCTGAGCTCCCATTCGTTTAATTCGAGCTTCAGTAACATCCAGCCAGGTGGAGAGCTGTTTCAGTTGCTGATTTTGCAAGTCCATCAAAACTTCATGAAGCCTTTAAAACATCAAATATGCATTTCATTTAATATGGCATGTAGATATAGTTTCAGACATTGATCATTGTAATGTGATCACAATACATTTTACTGCATATTTGTTACCTTTGTTGGTAACAATTGAGATGGTTAGAGTAAGAATATCAGGGTCAGAGCCAATGTTAGTCACGAGTGGGAGAGTGTGGGGGGGAATGCAGTTCAAAGAAGATAAACAAGTCTTTCCAAACTTCTGCTGTTGTAAGCCCCCTACCCCCAAAAAATCTTACTGGATCTGCAAGAATCTTGTAGATGACCTCAGAGGTGGGAGTAAGTCCCTCATGTGCAAGTCACAAGCAAGTCTCAAGTCGCTGTGGTGAGAACCAAGCAAGTCAAGTCAAGTCCTTGCTATAAGTCAAGCAAGTCACAAGTCAAGTCATACAAATATGGTCTAATCTACAAACCGGATTCCAAAAAAGTTGGGACACTAAACAAATTGTAAATAAAAACTGAATGCAATGATGTGGAGATGGCAACATCTAATATTTTATT
>BRDA01001323.1:0-18045 GCA_036984385.1 Crenuchus spilurus | reverse complement strand
TTATAATGTGGCTCGCGGGGACATTTAAACTGAGGGAATTGAAGCCGGTTGTGCCCAGTTGGCTAAAAAAAGATAACAATAAAACACTACAAATTTTGATCTACGCTCACCAAAAAGGTATTCCAAGTATTTGTTCATTTATATTTAGATGTTAAATCGATTTTAAATAATCATTGTAAATTTATAATAGTAATCTGATCAACTGCCTGAATTGAAACACAACGTTAATTGGTAAATGCTAAAAGCAAACATCTAACAGCTTTCAAGCTTTCAAGCTACATCGTCTACACAGGTCTCTTGGTGTGATTACTGTGTGTCACATTTAATCTAGAGGTTCCAGTAAGGGCATTTGGCTACAATGTCACTGTGCAGCAAAATTCTATCAGAACGTCACTCAGACGCCTTGTTAAAAAAACCACTTAATTCCTTAATTATTATACATCAGATTTTATTAACCAATCAAACAAGTTTGATAACTAACAGATTTTCCTTTCTGAAGGTTTATATTGTTATAAAAAGGTTTGCCTTGCAATTGTAAAATGGTTGGCAGCCAACGTAATGCCAATGTAGGCCCACCATCGAACACTGATTGACAGCCAAAGTCTGGCCAACGTCTGGCCAACATAAGCCCACCTTCGAACATTGGTTGACAGCCAACGTCTCCCCAACGTAGGCCCACTGGCCAAAATGTCGTTGGCCCAACGTGACTTGCCAACGTCATGCCAATGTAATCACTGTCATTGAGCCAACGTTGGGCCAACTTATGCTTGCTATCTGGGCTCCATGTATTTCTTCTTATTGAGGTATATTGTTTATTTCTTCTTCTTCTCCTGTTTTATGTCAGCCAATGGTAAAACAAAGCTACAGTGCCATCGAATTTGAGTGGCCAATTCGTCATTACAACACAAACGGTTTCAGTTTGCTAGCCTCTTGTTTGATCTTTTCGAACTACTGTAGAAACGTGACGATGCAAAATGGCAGCCTCAGTCGGTGTTCAACCCGCGACCAATGTAGATATAAACAGCTTATTCTAAGGTAAAATAATCAAATGACTTCTTAGTTTATAATGATTAGATTTGTTTTTAATCATTTTTATTAGTGATTATCTTAAATTCTGCTAAAAGATAACCCAAAATATTACATACTGTGCCTTTAAGTCAAATTGATATGGATTGACAAGAAGTTGCTATATGTATTGTTTATTTGAAAACTATTTACAGAACAGCCTCAAAATTGAGATTCAAATCAATGTTTTTAATCACTAAAGTAAAATAACTATTTACAGTTATTTAAGTTTTTTTATAAACTCAGAACATGAATATTTTAAGTGCATGAATGAATACAACTCATGCAGTAGGAAATTATGAACTACTAAGTATTAGGGATGAGCAAGTACACCACTATCATTATCTGTATCTGTTCAACCATCTAAATGATCTGTATCTGTGTCTGTACGGAGTGGGCGGGGTGTAAACCGGAAATAGGCGTGGTTTAACCGGAAGTAAGTGTGGCTTCAATCAGTACATTATTTTAAGTCTGAAATTTATATGGATTGATCAGAAGTTTTTTTATGTATTGTTTATATGTCAGCCTTGTTCACTGTATTCTTCTCAAAAGCACCACATTCAGTACGAGCAAAGTTTTCCAACTGACTTTATATCACCAGCCAAACTAAGAGAAAGCAGACAGTAAAAAAAATAATAAAAATACCCAACCAGAGTGGAGGCAGTGACCGATGTGACACGAGCCATTTTCAGCTGTCTTTTCAAATGTACCGCGTACATTACCAAACCAGTTCACCAAGTAACTTTAAATATCATACAAATCGAAATAGAGGCGAGCTGAAGAAAACCTAAGGAGTACTGAACAGAGCAGTGAGCTAGAGTAAAGCTAAGCACAGAGACATCAGTCGCTGTGTGTGTGTGCGAGAGTGGCTGCAGAGAACTTTGGCTGCAGTGTCTGGAGGGGCGTGCACTCTGTGTGACTGGCCACTCACAGATCGTGAAGACAGTCTGTTATCCAATGAGGATTTTCCTTCAGCATGAGCACGGATAGACAAGTTTTACTTGTATCTTGCTCGTACTCGTCAAAAATGCTTTATCTGTACAGGACCTTCATCTGAAACGAGTATACGGCTCAACCCTATACACAACCTTCCTGATAAGAATTCAATTTAAAGTTAGCTATCTGTTAAAGACTCTTTAGCTAGTTAGCTTGTAAGATAGTGTGCATAATAATATCAAAATAACATAATAATAAAAATAACATAATAATTAAACTATTTACAGATTAGATTTTACCCACCAAACACGTTTTTTGGGCTAAATCTGGTCAGCCCATCGTGGCCTTTATTTAATCCCAACATAGACATTGAAAATTGGGCTGTGTTTAGTTTGTCTGATTTGGTCCAAAATTTTGCCCAAAAAATATGTCTAAAATCAGGTTGTGTTAAGTCCGTCTGATCTGGTCCATATTTAGCCCAATAAGGTCTCTTTCAGACCACATTTAGCCCAAATACAGACATGAAAATAATTTAATTGATGCAAATGTTGTGGACAGTCCCAATATAACATTGGTTATAGTTACTGCTTTTTGCTTTTAACACAGTGCCAACTGGATCACAGATATTCAGCATGTCAAATATTTCCCAGGCATCTGCGTCTTGAAAATAATTTATTTTTTGAAGGGGAACTTGCGGGCAGTGGCTGACTATAGTTCTATCAGTGGTTACATTAACAAAAGTGTTCAAATACTTATTTTCCTCACTATATATACAGTATATGTATATACACACACACTTCAATTAGCAGACACTCTCTACACTTTCAGGTTCATATTTTATTTTATTTTAAAATTTTAAAATTCATATTGTATTCATAATGTTTTTATACTTTTACACTTTAAACTTCTTAAAAATATGAAAATATTTTCCAGTCAATTAATGTTACTTTGAGACATGTGACTGTCGGCAAGCAAATGTAAAACTTTTTAAAATGTAAAAAGATTAATTAGATGACCAAACCATTGATTGGTTTGAGGGTCTTCATTTTACTGTAATTACTGAATTAATTACTACAGTAATTAAAATAAATGATGTAATGCCTGTTACAGTAATCTTAATATTTGTTATGATAAAAAACACAGCACATTGTTACTGATGACAATTACAGCATTGTGATTATTGCTGTAGTAAAAATTAGTTTTAAATAAGTACTGTGATTAAATTTACAACTTACTAGCTAATCGCTGCCAGCTAGTTACTGTACATTTCACCATAATTTTTTTACAGTGTAACTTTGCCAGTTACAGGCGAAGTCTAGTATTTTTGTCTCATTTGTTTAATTTGGTTCTCTTTATCTACTTTAAGGAAGTTCAAAAGTGTTCACAAACTACCAAGTACTGTACAACAGTAGTGTTGTATATATTACATTAACTTGATAAGATGACTTTCCAGTGTATATTCTGTAAGTATAAGCATACTTGGTTCTCAAAATTGAGGGAATTTAAAAAAACTCGGCTTGGTGTGTGGAAACTCCAATCTATGCCATAAAATCACTAGTGTTAAATTAACTCCACAAACCTTAAATGGGCAGAAGACCCTCACATAAATTATATGGGTGTACATTTAACACTGTTGACTTTGCTGTGTAAGCCAGATGAACACAAAATACCACATACTGTTCAACAAGAAAATCCACATGAAGTGTGTCCAGCAGTGTTAATTTCGTTAACGATAATTATGACAAAAAATTTTCACGGCGAAAACGAGAGAACTACATAAAAATCAATATTTTAAAACGAAAACTATGACTAAAAGTATTAGACTTTTCGTCAATGGATAAAAACTAAACAAAAATGTCACAAAAGGACAAAAAGAATGTTTTTGTCCAGTAATCCGCTTTTTAAAATAAACCTGCTGCACATCTGACTTTCTCAAAGCAGGTTAAGCTCCCCTGTCACCAGGGTTCTAAATTAACTTTTTTGACCACTAGCCAATGTGGCTGGTAACTCTCTAAAGTTACCGGCCAATCAGAATTTCCACTAGCCAAATTTTATGTGGTAAAAATAAGAGAAATGAGTGTCACTGAATGCATCTGATCTATCTTTCTACATATATATATTATTTGAACCACGTCTTCAGTGCTCTTCTTCTTCAGAAGCGGCATCAGAATCTGAGCTACTCTAATTTTTTGCTGCATGTTTACGCACAAAGTTAGGCCCAGCTGCCCCAGTCTATCCAAGTCCCAACCACCGCCGCATTTAGGTTAAAAGTTTTTACTAAGTTAACGTTAACTCCTCCTCTTTCAGTGTGCTCTCTGTTTAGTTCTGGCCTTGTTTACTTCGCTTCTACCTTGAGTTGCTCTCTGAAGTCTGTTCAGTGGTGTTAGCGTTCATTTCCATGTTTTCCCGTGCTATTTTCACTACAGACTGTGCGCAGCCAATGGGCGTATAATGTCATGACGTAGTGCAGGGGTTCACACACTTTTTCAGCCTGCGAGCTACTTATCTAATGACTAAGTCAAAATTATCTACCTAATATAAAAATGTAAGTCATATTTATTTATACAAATACTGACAATTTATGTGCACAATGTATGCTGGTGTACCTTGAATAACTACATGAACCCATATTACACAATACAGCTGTGTACATGTTTTGTCATTAGCCTACTTTACTCTGATGACTTGCACTGAATGAAATCAGTCAGGGATGCAGAGTCTGGACAGTAGTTGCTGATAGACAGCCTCAAGCAAACCTCCAAATGATCATCAGTCATACTGGAGCGATACTTGGACTTAATGATCTTCATGTGTGAAAAGGCTGATGATGAATAATGCTGTCAAGGCAAACACACTTCAAAACTGACAGTAAAAAAGTCCTCCACTTTGTATGGAAATGGTCAGTTTTAGGTTTCTTACACAGGCAGAACAAACATACATGTTAAGAACTTACAGTGACAGGAGAACACGGACTGCTGGCCAACTTGAAAAAAAATGCTGGTTTAAGTCCAGATGCTGTTTTATGAAGCAATAGCATAGACGGCCAATCACACGTTAGCAAGACATGGCAGAGCCAATCGAATGAGCTTGTGGGTGGTCTAATGTGAAACTTGATTCATATTGAGTGGCTTGGATTACTACTGGGTCCTAGTGCTCGACCAAGCTCCTTGTATGTCAATCAAGTGAGATGTTTTATAGCAGTGATGCCACACCTTTTTCGGCCTGGGGGCCATATAAATTTCCGACATGCATGTCACTCTTCACTCTTCTGTAATTTCAAAATCGCTGTTTGTACCATGAGTAAATACCAAGAGTTGGGCGGTATCAGATATGTCGGTGGACTCGTCAGCGGCAGTAGAAAACATTTAGAAACGTGCTGCTTTGTCCTTTAGTTTTGATTGGAGATGTTTCCCCATATCTTCCACTCGCCTTGTAATCATCATGCGAGAAAGGCTGACAACTTCAATTGCTTCTTTCTTTTCAGGACACATTTCCTCCTCCACTGCTAGCAAGCACTTTTTATGAATTTGCCGTCGGAAAAAGTAAAGATCTGTCCATTTTTCTTGGAAGTTTCTGCACTCAGAGTCAACCTTTTGTTTCTTCGGCTCTATTATTTCACCAGTGAACAAATGTTGAATCTCACGGTACCACTCACGTTGCTACCAAAAGGAAACTGCCAAAAATGCAGAAAAGGTGCTTGTGTATGGCAGTTTTCTGTCACACATTTGGCTGGAGGTTTTTGGGGATCTGGCAACCCTAATCGCAACTCCGTAAACAGAGCTGGTCGTCTATAATTCTTAAGAATAATAATCATATCATAGTTAATTTCACATACAACACTCAAGAATAATATTTTCCTTGTAATATATAAATACAAATATATAAAAGTATTATACTCTTGTAAATAGACGATTGCAACCAGGGTTAACAGGTTTGTGAAAATGCATTCACTGGTAAATTTTCCGAGGGGGGATGCAGGGATTTTTGCACTAAATAGAAAATAAAATGAACAATATAATGATTTTTTTAATGCTTTTGTGATTTGGTGCTTTAGATTTTATCAATAGATAGATAGATTTTATTTAGAAAGTATCAGCTTGTGTATGGCAGTTTTCTGGCTGGAGGATTTGGGGGATCTGGCAACCCTGAACGCAACTCCGTAAACATAGCTGGTCGTCAATAATCCTTGTGGACATGAGTGACATGAATATTAGAATTCTGCAGAAATCCATCGAAGAAAGATTAAGAGACGTCCTAACGTTAGGATAGATACTTTTCCTTCCCTTTGTTAACATGCCGAGGCCGGGGCCGGATAGCACTGTGTAGGCCGTAGGTTGGGTGGCGAGGACGGATGATAGGCTGACGTGTATTTTTTAATACCATGCGATCTACCCACACTACCTTTGTGATCGACCGGTGCACCCCTGACGTAGCGTTTAGGCATATAGTGGGAAAAGCGATTTATGGAGCAATTTTACTTTCGCTGCCACACAAAACAGAACGGAGTGCAAAGTTTGTGGATTTAAAATAACTGGGAAAATACTACGAACCTCAAGAGGTCATCAGTTCTCACCACCACAAGCTTTACAAAAAGGTAAGCTAACGTAGCTAATGTAGCTAGCTAGCTAGATGTTAACTAGTTCGCTAATGGTGATGAATATGTATATTTGATATGTTTCATTTTTCTTTTTCGAATTTTCAGTGTATAAAGTGGATATGTGCAATCCGTTATCATTATTTTAGGTGTTTAGGTTAAATAGATCACAAACACGTCTAACTGGAGCCATACAGTCTCAGTTTCATTTTAAATACAGTCATATAACGAAACACAAAGGAAAGGCACCTAAGCTGTGGTAGTCCACATTAAGTGCAAGTTAATGTTAGCCAACAGGAATGAGTAAAAGAAATGAGAAAAGGCCAGCACACCTGATAACCCTTCTTAATCTATCCTTTATCATTTGTGACAGAAAGCTCAGAGGGCAGACTTCTCTCATGTATGTTATTTGTTATACTGGATATTTATGCAGATATAAATAATTTCTGGTTTTTAAGAGGCTGTGAAGGGATTGCTGTTAATGTGTGTGTTTAGTCACATTGATACCAAATTGTATTTACATACTACATTTTGTCATGTAAAAGTTAAATAAACACAAAGTGTTTTAGAAAAAGAAAAATGGGCCAACTTTCTTCCACAATATCTGATGTCATTGTGTTATTAAATGTAACAAAAATTAAAGTCTATTGTTTTATTAAAATAACAGTAAGCAGTCTAAAGTAGCTCTAATTTAACATAGTATAACTAAAAAATACAACTAAAATTAGATTAAATATTTTAAACATTTAATTCACTAAAACTAGACTAAAATGTTTTCAGTTTTCATCAACAAAAACTAGACTAAAACTAACAATAACTACATGACTAAAATTTGACTAAAACTAATATACATTTTAGTCATAAGACTAAGACTAAAATTAAATCAAAATCACCTGTCAAAATTAACACTAGTCGCGTTTCCATTGCAGTTTTGATCACGTGACTCCCTTAATGCAAAAAAAGTCTGTTTGAGTGTTTCCATTACACTTTTGCGATATAAATCAATTTTGAAATGATTGAAAAACCACCTCATCTTAGTGCAAAAGACTTTTATCGAAAAACGTGAGTTTTTTCAAAATTGTCGTGTTTCCATTAAGCAAATTTTTATTCTCAATTCTAATTTGCGATATTTCATGGTCAATGGAAATGCGACTACTGGTGTCCAGGAAGCAACAGCTATGAAAAGTACTGATGCTTTTAGAGGGCTACACAATTTGTCTGTTGAGTTACAGTATGGGTAGCCTTACTGTAAAATTGTATTTTCCAACCTAGTCCTGGAACACTCCTGAACTATATTGAGGTGTGGTAAACCAAAATCTTGTAATGTACAAGGCCTGTTCAATAATGTTTTATACACATTATTTTTATTACCCTGAACCTAAGGTCACCTTGTCCAGTGCTAAATACCAGCTATCACACATCTCAGCTAATAATAACCAGTGCCTAAAGTCAAATGACCTCTTATTTGATTTAGTGTCATGTTTAAAGTTAGATTTAGATTATAGTTATGATTAGGGTTGGACTTTAGGGTTAGACTTATGATTAAATTAGACTTTTGGTTAGACTTACAGTTAGGGTTATGATTAGTGATAGATTTAGGGTTACACTTAAGACTGTGGTTGTGAAATAGGGTAAACTTTAGGTTAGGTTTATGAATGGGGTTAGATCTAGGGTTAAAGTTCTGATTTAGTGTGTGACTTAGGTTTAGGGTTAAGTTTTAGGATTAGGGTTAGAGTTGTAATTAAGGTTAGACTTATGTTTGTAATAAAACTTACATTTATTATAGCTACCAGGTACCATTCAATCATACTGACTGGCTTCATGAGGTAATTTGCATAAGTGTTTTTAACCAAAAAAATGTAAAAAAAAACTAACTTGTATCATATTCAAGAAAAGATATAATCCTACTATATCTAATCCGCAGAAAAGATATAATTTCTGGTTTTCTAGGTACAGTATCTCACAAAAGTGAGTACACTCCTCACATTTCTGCACATATATGATTATATCTTTTCATGAGACAACACTATAGAAATTAAACTTGTATATAACTGAGAGTAGACAGTGTACAGCTTGTATATCAGTATAATTTACTGTCTTCTGAACAGAACTCAACACACAAACATTAATGTCCAAATAACTACAGCACAAGTGAGTACACCTCATTGTAAATTCCATATGCAATTTTGTTATTTATTACAAATATCTGAATAGAGAGCTGAATTGTTCATTACATTTACCTGAACAGACAGTAACTGGAGCACGCATCTGTTTTTTTCCTCATTTATTTCCTGTAATTTTCAGGCATTGTACTGTTTCAAGCACAGTTTATATCACTGAAATGTGAATATAATCACTGCACTGAGGTGTTGTGATATTTATATGACAAAAGTAGCTAGCTAGCTACTCAGTTGGTAAAGTAACCACGAGGCATGTACAGTGAAAGATGTGTGAGTTTAAAGCTTGTTCTTGGAAATGTTGCACTCAAAATATGTTACTTAATGTGTATCACATACCAATCCCATGTAGTTACAGGGTTGGCACTGGCTCATGAAAAATGTTAGCCATTGTGGCTAAGGGGCTTAAAACTTTCTTAGCCACATAAGGATTTGACTAGCCACAGATTTAACAGCTACCTGTGGCGAAGACAGTTAGCCACAGTAGCCACGCTTTAGCCACAGTTAGCCAATCTTAGCCACAGGCACTTACATGTACATGTACATCATATCAGAAATCCATTGGTGTAATGGATTTCTGATCATATTTACAGATATTTATAGATATTTACTCTCTGTAGGGCAAATAAGAGTGATAAAAATGAAAAATATAGAGCAACAATTGAATTCAAAATAAAACATTTCCAATGTGTACACATGGGGCGGTGTGTGTGTGTGTGAGGGGGTCTGGAATATAAACATACATACATACATACTGTTGAGGAAATCAGCCGGGCACCCCAGGTTCATAGATGAAGAATCTTTATTAAAGCAATTTCAGCTCAGTGCAAAGAGGAACCTATCCGATGGTGCTTGCGCGCCTCGGATATACTCACAAAAGAGGAAGTGAAACCTTTAAAAATTGAGAGTTTGGCAAGATGAAATAAGCTGGCCCGGTGTCAACCGGTCACGTCTGGCATATTTAAGTACATGTCAGCAGATATAACGGCCTTCAACCGCTCTCTGGATGTTGGGTAGTCTTAAGGCCTCTTAAGGACAAAGAACAACATGTACTCAAAAAGAGTCTAATACTTTGTTAAGCAAACTAAAACAGGTTATCTAATAACTTGAATAATGAAACACTGATTGATATCTGAAAACAACAAATGTGAGAACAACACAGATCATGTAATCACAAATGGTTATGTATACTGATTCACAGAGTATTATATATCAGATTATTACATGTGTATATATGGTGTACATATGGAATTTCCCTCACACTCCCTCATTTTTTATCATCAAGAGATAAAACAAAGTGATACAAAAGACAATACATTAAAACATCAGGAGAAAACCTTCTCTCAGAGAGAGACTTACAGCTTACACCTTCATGACATGTACTTGTGATAGCTAAGAGCTGTTTTTGTAAGTGAAGGAACCACTTTATTTATTGGGGTGTTTGGTAACCCAGTTGATTATACAGTCACCTAGAGAAAGGAAGGGGATGAGAACAGTTTGTGTTGGTTTTCTGAAAAACAGTTGAGCAGTTTCTATAATGTCTTACCCATATCTGCTTGTAAGGCATAAATACAGTTCAAGAAGTCCTACAAATAGATGTGTGGTGTGTTTAGCTGATCCGGGCAAGGAAGAAAAAGTTCCATTTCAGTTCTGATGACTCTTGGGCTTAACAAGTTCCCTTCAGGGCGAGTGTTCCACGTTTGTTTCCAGCAAATAGCCTGAATCCCATTTGGTAACGGAGACCAGACCTTAATTTTCAGTGCAAATGTTCCGTCTGGACTGTCTATGCTTTCAACACTGGCAATTTGACAATCTCGTTGATCCGAGAGCCAGTTAAGAATAGCAAGTTCAGCACAGGCGTCAGCAAAGAAGAAGCTGGAACGATAAATCCGGCCTGTACCCATGAGGTCGTCTCTGAGAAGCGGGCAGTTGCTAGGTAGCAGTACCCACATCAGGTGGTTTTGGAGCTCTCCTGCAGTGACTGGCGTGAACCCAAGTAGCTCGTCCGTCCACCTTCACGGCTGTGTGTGTCTTCAGGTGCACCTGGAAAGGTCCCAGCCACCTAGGTTTGTTCCACCTGGTCCTCCTGAAGTCCTTGATCACCACCCAGTCCCCCGGCTCCAGATCATGCAGGTCCTCTGCAACGGGCTTAGGAAGAGCCTCTTTGACCTGCTTGTGAACAGAAGAAAGGGTGGCAGACAATTGCTTGCAGTATGTTAGCATTAGATTGTCATACAGAAGGGGATCCATAGGCTTTCTGTGTCCTGCTTTCCAGAAGGAAAGACTGTGATCCACCCTGAAAAAAGGTCAATCATTACCAAGCAAAACTTTTTCCCCTCACTGGGTGTTAGTTCAATAGTTCAATGAAATCCATTTGCAGATGTTCAAAAGGTCCGTCAGGCTGCGGGTGTGCTGCCTGGGTGACCTTTTGACCTTTACCTACGTTATAGGTGGCACAAATGATGCATTTTTGACAAAAGGATTGTGAGTATGTTGAAAAACCCTTGGCAAACCAATGCTTGTCAATCTGAGCATTCATGGCTCCCTTACAAGCATGGGTTTTACCATGAGCCAAAGCTGCAAAGTAAGGAAACATGTACTTTGGAATGCATGGTCTGCCTTTATTGTCAGTCCATACTTCATCAACCATTCGGCATCCAAGTGACTTCCAGGCAGCTTTTTCCTGTGGGGTTGCAGACTTTTGCTTTTCAGACAGTGTGAGACATGGTGTGTTTGCAATTTGAGTAAGATTGTGAGCAGGAAGGGTAGAAGTCCGACCTGCAGCTGCCTTAGCAGCGCAGTCAGCTCTGTCATTACCCTTAGACACTGGGTCTGTCTAAGTGTGTGCTTCACATTTACAGACTGCAATTTGAGATGGCAATTGAATAGCATCTAACAATTGAGACACAAGCAGATGGTGTGCAATTTTGGACCCTGAACTAGTGATGAAGCCCCTAGCACGCCACAGTGCTCCATAATCGTGTATTATTTCCGAAGCCATACCTACTCTCAGTGTAAATAGTGACTGATTTACCTTTAGCATATTTACATGCTTCAATTAGGGCTTTGAGCTCAGCTGCTTGTGCTGACCAATGGTCTGGCAACTTTCCAGACACTACTGTCTCATGCTCTGTCACAACTGCAAAACCCACTCTACCTTCAGCTGTCCGGGGGCACTTTGATGCAGGACCGTCTACAAAGAGTACCAAATCAGAATTTGGTAGAGGTTCACCCTTCAAGTCAGGCCTTGGGGTGCAAATGGTGTTAATAACTGCCACGCAGTCGTGTGGTTCTCCATCGTCCTCTGTGGGAAGCAAAGAAGCAGGGTTACGGACGTTACATCTTTTGACCACAATGTTAGGCATTTCCAACAGTAGTGTGTGATATTTCAGCCAACGCTGAATAGACAAATGTGAAGTTTTGTGTTCATTCAAGATCATGTGTACAGCATGTGGCACCAAGAGGGTCAAATCAGAGTAACCAATAATTTCGCGAGAAGCTGATAATGCCTTCTCTGATGCTGCAATTGATCTGAGGCACAAAGGTAGCCCTGCTGCTACCGTATCAAGTTTGGCAGAGAAATAAGCAACATGCTTTTGAAGTAGGACTGAGGTCATACACCCACCCTTTTCATCAACCGTCTGAGTGTAAGGTTTAGATGAATCTGGAAAAACCCAAAGTGGGTGTAGTTTGCAGGGCTAATTTGAGCCCAGTGAAGGCTGCTTCAGCCTCCTCAGTCCACTCAAAAGCTTTGTGAGCCCCACCTGAATTTGGGACAATCTCCCGTAATGGAGCCTCAAGTAGTGCATAATTTGCTATAAATGATCTACAATAGCTGCACATGCCCATGAAACTTAGTAGCTGTTTCTTTGTCAAAGGCTTAGGAATCTTTTGAATGGCCTCCACCCTATCAGGACACAGTGTTTTACCCTCTGCTGATATGTGATGGCCCAAAAATTTTACTTTTGTTTGCACAAATTGCAATTTGAGTAAACTGGCTTTGTGGCCCTCCTCTGCCAGGTGCTGCAACAACTTGATTGAATCAGCCTCACATTGCTCTTTATTAGGAGAGGCTAAGAGCAAATCATCAACATATTGCAATAGAGTAGTACCTGGAGTTAATTGCAAAGACTCCAATCTGGCTTTCAAAGCCTGGTTATAAATTGTGGGAGCATCCACAAAGCCTTGTGCCATTCTAGTGAATGGGTATCCTTTCCCATCAAACGAAAAAGCAAACCAGTATTGACTATCTGGGTCAATTGGCACAGAGAAGAAGGCATTTGCCAAATCTACGACAGTGAAATATCTCTGCCCTGCCCCAATTTGCCCCAGGATTGTGTATGGGTTAGGCACATCAGGTGCTCTAGAGATTACAGCAGCGTTCACGGCCTGTAAATCTTGCACAAACCGCCAATCATCAGAATTGCCCTTTGTCACAGGAAAGATTGGTGTACGAACAGGACTGTCATTGCAAGGAACAATCACTCCAGCTTTAACCAGTGAATCAAACACAGGCCTAATGCCTTCAATAGCTTCCGGTTTCAGAGGATATTGCGTTTGTCTTGGTCTATACTGGGACCTGGGTCTGATCTGCACCGGCCAAGTGTCTTTAATCAATCCAACATCATGCTTCCCGCGTGCCCACAGCGTGTCCGGCACATGCTGGAGCAGAGGGCTGTTGTCTGATGGTGTTGCTACAGCCGCCATCTGAAAATCAGCCTCAAGCCCCACAGTAATCATGTGAATGTTTCGTGTCACCTCAATCTCAACACTCAGGCGCCGTTCATACACTTTCAACATTGGGCTATATCTGACACAAGGATCAGGTGTGCTCATCCAATCAGAAACCTGGGGATCTGTAGCCTGTTTTGTCCAAGAGCCCAGATCCTTCCACTCAGATCTCAGTGGTTTTACCAATGAGACATGTGGCACTGAATTCATCACCTTAAACAACTGCATTTGATTACAGCCAGGTTGTTCTGAAAGTAAAACTGATGCTGCGCAATGATCCCTGTCCCAAAATAGTCTATCTAACATCAAAGTCTCCTTTCCACAACTGGAAGCATGCCACAATTCCTCAAAGTGTGTGTCTGACCCAGAACTCACGCAGGCAGTACAATGTAAGCCTCCAGCAGGCATTACATCAACTTCCTGTTTTTCAATGACCTCATTTTCACACATACTGAGCACATAGCTCTCTCTCTCACACATGCTCATTCACAATTGAAATCCCATTCAAAGGCATACAAAGCACTGATTTCACTTTTAAGCATTTGTGGGGTACACTCTTGGGTGGATTCGGTGACCACAAGGCCCTGAGAGTCAGAGGTGAGTTGTAGATTTAGTTTAAAGAAAAGATCTCTTGTGAGAAGATTCACCGGGCAAACTGTAGACAACAAAAATTGGTGGGTCAGCTGGCGATTTTCTTCACTTTCACACAACAGTGGGACAGTGAAAAATTTGGTAGCTGAATGGCCTGTGGCCCCCACAGTACAAACAGATTTGTCTGACAGTTGTGGTTTGGTTCTAAACTCTGCTGCTCTGATTGCAGAGTGTGTGGCCCCAGAATCCACCAAAAAAAGAATTTTTGTATGATTGACTGATAAAGGAAAAAATGGCATTTGTGAGAATGGATAACTACAGTATTCTAAATACATTGGTTCACCTGTGTGTACCTGTCCTACATTTGATTTCATGTGTGCATCTGTGTCTGTGTGTATGTTGGTTTTTATACTCATCTCATTCTCAGTGGTTCAACCCTGCCCCTTCCTCGCCCGTCAGGCCTCCAGCTCTTCTTCAGTCCTCTGGACAGTTTCTGATAAAGTGTCCCTTTTTTCCACAGCGGTAGCACTCATCAGGACCCACGTTGCGAGTCTTCTTTCTCTGTCCTTTGTTGCCACGCCTTCTTCCTTCATACTTCTGTGGTCTATCTCTGTGATATCTGACCTGTTGGACCATGGTGAGAATGGCCCCTTGCTGCCTCTTTGTGTTCTGCACCATGGAAAACAAGGCTTTGTCTTTCTTGTTCTCTTTCATCTCAGTCATTTTGCGTTGTGCTTCCTTGAGCTGCTTTTCCACGTGGACTGCATACTGTTCAATCTTTGTGATGTTTTCAGACTCCCATCCCACACACAGCTTCTTCAGGCCATCTGCTATTTCTGGCTTTAGGCCATTGAGATAGCTGTTTCTCAAGTGAGACTCCCACGGACCGACCACACCTCCTTGAGCAGACAATGCTTGTGGCTTATCCAAGCCACTATGATTTGTGTGCACCTCCATCAGTCGAGACAGATATCTGTTAGCTGTCTCATCATCGTGCTGTCTACACATGGAAACTTTTGACATATCCAGCTGGACTGGGAAAGCGTCTTTGCATTTTTGCACCAGTGTTGCAATGAAAGCAGTATACACAGCGTTGTCAGCATGGTCCCATTCTGGTTTCACCAGTCTTTTGTCTTCTTCTGGCCAGTCCTTAGAGACTCTGTGCCAGTCAGACCCCAGCTTAGTCATCAGCAGGCGTCGTAGCTCATGTGTGGTGGGCCTGAACTCCTGACAGAAGGTTGTGAGAGCTTCACCGAGTTTCACCCCACCTACTGCTCTTGGCGAGGGCAGATGAGCCATGGCCTCTCTCATATTCTCTGTGGTCTATGGGCGGTGCACTAAGATGGCACCCTCAGCACCTGCAACTTCAAGCATGGGAGCATTGAGAACCTGTGATGGGTGTGGCAGGGAATATGGTGTAATTTCTTCTGTAGTAACCATGACAACAGCAGAAGTGGAGATGGGTTGCAATGGAAAATGGAAGGGTGGTTCTTGTATGTGACTAGGAGGAGCTGATGGATGTTCTTTCTGGGGTGTGGGAGGCACGACTGCTGTGGGTGTTTGCTGATAGGTTGGCAGATAGGGCTGATAACTGGGAGGTGTCTGTAGAAATGGCGTGGTTGGTGTCGGCATACTCGCGGGGTGGAGACTTGGGTCCTCTCAGCTGTCTTGGCTTTGGGTTTTGATGGTTTTGACTTTGGCTGCTCTTCAACTTCCTCAGCTTCCTGTTCATCTGGAGAATCTGTTTCCTCTTCTTCATTCTGCACATCTGCATATGCTGCTGAGACGCTTGGACCATCACCATGGGTTGGCTGCACGGCTCTCTGTTGACTGGGCCTTGGAGGGGCAGAGTCCAGTTCTGGTTCAACCTGAGTTTTAACACACTGAGAAGATGTGAGAACTGTCCCCCCCACCCCAACATGTACATTTTCAGTTTTTGCTTTTTTCCTATCTCTAATCCGTGCTTCATCAAGCCACTGACTATAACTCTTCCAATCGGCTTTAAATGAGGTTTTAGCCTTTTCCCTATCTTCCAACTTTCCTTTAAGCATAACTACTTGATTCAGACTTGAACTCCCCCCTTCAAGAAACCCCATCTCATCCACCCATACTGACATCTGAGAAAAAATGTCTGTCCCATATTTAAGTTTCATGTTAGTGCATAGAGCTGAGGTCCACCTGTCTGCTCCCTTTTCCTTGCTATTTTTACTCTTCATGTTTCTGTAAGTGTTTGTTTTAATAAAAAGTGTATGTTTTTAGAAAGTTATCTTTTCTAATTTTTTTTTTGGTTCAACAAAACTATCATAAACATAGAAAATTTCTGATTTTTAATAAATCTGTCAGTGAGCATGTAGATAAGTACATAACATTTTTTTTGTTTTTAATTTATTTAATTTTACATACTCACTGCTGCCCCACTCAGCAAATTCTCCCTATCTCCCCCATTTTGAAAATATTAAAAGCAAGGAAAGAAGAGAGAGAAAAAAAACAGAAGGGTAAGGAGAAGGAAGAACAGAAGAGTGAATATGAAGAGAAAAATACAGGTGTGGTGAGCTTTATCCACAGAGCTGAAAGCCTGTGCTGGTGGGCGAATGCGCCAGCGCCACGTCCAGACATTTAGTTTGCTGGTACTGAGATGGTGGTGCCTCCGTCCAGCGCACTGGGGTGTCCTCAATTTGTCCTCTGTATTCCTAAATTTCTAGGCATTCATTTGTCACAGTATTGTCTGAACTCTTAAAACATTTAAAACATTTGCTCGACCTCTCCAATAACAGAGCTCATTTCACAGACCAGCCAGCCAATGTGCTTCAGTCTAGCCCAATAAACTAGTATCCTTCAACAAATGTCATTAGGTCTTTCACCTACTAAAGTGATACTATTGCTATTTATTGGCTCTCAAAGACTCCGTGCACTCTTACCGTAATTCTCAAGCCCGTCGGCATTGAGTGTGTTATTTTTTTCCAGAAATAATCGAAAGAATTCTCTAAGCCGTCGCAAAGACCTGGCGTCCAACGCCCCTGGGCCCTCCAAGCTCCTAGGAATATCCCAATATTCCGCCGGTCTGCTACCTGATTGGAGAACAGGTGCGGCAACAATACAATTGTTTAAAAAAAATTATGCTAAATTAATAATGCCAAGAGAAAATCAATACCTGTGCACAAATGAATTAGCACCAAAGGAGGAAATACAGGTATTTACCTTAGGTTCGATCCGCAGCGGACTGAGGTCCCTCTGGGAGAGGAGACAGCGCCTCTTCTTCCTCAAGGGCACGGCAATTCATGCCGCCCGAGTGTAAGAGAGATGGGGCCAATTTTGACGGCCCCACCGTGATGCGTCGCCTCTTCCCCAGATGGAGCACCCAAGACTCATGCGATCCTAGTTCGATGACGCCAAATTGTTGAGGAAATCAGCCGGGCACCCCAGGTTCAAAGATGAAGAATCTTTATTAAAGCAATTTCAGCTCAGTGCAAAGAGGAACCTATCCGATGGTGCTTGCGCGCCTCGGATATATTCACAAAAGAGGAAGTGAAACCTTTAAAAATTGAGAGTTTGGCAAGATGACATAAGCTGGCCCAGTGTCAACCGGTCACATCTGGCATATTTAAGTACATGTCAGCAGATATAACAGTCTTCAACCGCTCTCCGGATGTTGGGTAATCTTAAGGCCTCTTAAGGACAAAGAACAACATGTACCCAAAAGAGTCTATTACTTTGTTAAGCAAACTAAAACAGGTTATCTAATAACTTGAATAATGAAACACTGATATCTGAAAACAACAAATGTGAGAACAACACAGATCATGTAATCACAAATGGCTATGTATACTGATTCACAGAGTATTATATATCAGATTATTATGTGTATATATGGTGTACATATGGAATTTCCCTCACTATATATATATATATATATATATATATATATATATATATATATATATATATATATAT
>BRDA01001321.1:50139-64974 GCA_036984385.1 Crenuchus spilurus | reverse complement strand
TGGATGTAGATCATGATGACCACTGAGCAAGTCTATGAGATGCTAGAACTCAAAAGGAGTTACTGATGCACGTTAAATCCCGCAAGTTACGTTACTTCAGTCATGTGATGAGGCAGCACATGAGAGCATTGAAGGAAGTGTTATGACTGGACTTGTGGAGGGAGTCCGAAGACGTGTAAGACCAAGACTAACCTGGATGGATAACATCAAGACATGGACTGGATTATCAGGTGCTAGCCTGCTACAAGCAACCAGAGACAGGCATTGGAGAGAAGTGACTCGTCTGTGCAGCCTACCACCGCGAAGCGATGACGGCGTGTAACATGACATTACATTAACATTCAACCATCCTCTTGCTGTTGTATTAATTTATCAGACTCTTTTCATAATAGCAAGACTGTTGATTCTCACACTTCCCTACCCCTCTCCTCTGTTTATGAACTCTCTTGGCCTAATAACTTTTTTTATGGCGCCTTTTAGCATATTTGACCAACTGGACCCTCTAAAGGCGAGATTGGTTCCCTGTTGCAATCCCTTATGGTTTATTCCTGATCTCCATGCTTTGAAGATCACAGGCAGGCATTTAGAGAGCCTTTATAAGAAAATTAGCCTCTCATATAAAAAAGTACTGTGAACAGACATCATTTAAAGTGGGTCTATATCTAAGCATATGATCTGTCATTGCTGGTACTGGATATCTCATTTTCTCTTCTATTAGCAAACTTCTTCACCTACAATCTTCTACCTCTCCTTTCACTGTTTATAAATATGAAGTCTTTAATAGGTTAATTAGTTATATTTACCAAGTTTTCCTCTTGTCCTCCTCAATATCCAATTATAATAGCACTTGTCTTAAATCAGCTGTCAAACCACTGTCTACTTTCTGTCCTTTTGAACCTGCTCCCAGATGATTGACATCTTCTTGTCAATTTTATCCTGCTTCTTATGTGTCCTTCAGTAATCTATGTCCCCACCTGTCACTTCATTATCACATCTCTTGCTTCAGGTTATGTCCCCACAGCCCTAGAAATGAGCCTTTCTCATTGATATACCAAACAAAACCATCCACTCTCTTCAGTATGTAAAAAATTCAGCTGCCAGATTAATCCCTCAATCTACAAAATCAACTCATATCATCTCATTAACTACCTGTCCTGCTCTTAACCTGCTCCTGCTAACAAAAATCTCTAAATGGTCTAATATTAGTCTATTTAGTGGAGATCCTTTATCTGTTCTGCTGTGCCAAAACACTTCATCTAGTACAGGTCTTTTGAACCAAAATCAATCAAAATTATCGTTATGACTTTTTAGTCATTTTGGGAATTGAAGATATTACTTGTAATAAACTTACAGTCTACACACCCTATATTTACAAAGTCACACTGTGGTAACTTAAACAGAATGAGGTCTGGTATTGTCCTGCTATTGGGAAAAGACATCATCTTTAGAGCAATATGTTTTACTCCAAAATACCAATATATCATTTGGTACCTTCACATATATGTGACCCCGCCAGGGAAAACCAGGCCAAAGTCACTGGGCAACTTATTGAGATATTGTGTCAATATCGTGTCACTCACATTAGCGACAAAACTTAACCACTCAGTATTATTGCTGTAAATGAAAAATAATGAAAAATACATATTTTGATCAAAAAAACAAATTTTGAAAAAAAAGAATGACTGACCTGGTTTATTTTTGGCAGTAGAAACAAGTGTCCATTTTCTTTCCCAATAAACAGAAACTTGAACTTACAAACCACAGAACATGCTGCAACTGTTTTTCAGTCCATTTTAAGTTACTTTGGGCTGAGGGAACACACTGGCATTTCTGCACAAAATTAATAGGGTTTGCTCTTTGCATAACACAGTATTAGGTTTAACATTTCTTGATGCAGCAGCAGACTGTGTTAAGTGAGGATGATCCAAAGAACTTCTGAGCCCATGTTGCTTCATCCATCACAGTAGCATGATGGTTTCTCAAATAGTACCACCTGAGGGATTGATGGTCATGCACATTCAGCAGCGATTTCTGCCCTTGGCCTTCATGCACCAAGATTTCCACAGACCACCTGAATATTTTCATGATATTATGAACTGTATATTGTGAAGACCTACATCCTCTGCAGTTTTGTGCTGAGAAACACTGCCTTTGAACTGACTGACAATTCTTTCACCAAGTTTGGCCCAAAGTGGTGAACCACAACCGATCCTTGCTTGTAAAGATTTAGGGCATTTTCACACCTGAAAGTCTGCACCAAGGTCTGAACCAAGGCTCGTGTCTTTGTTACGTTGTATATATTTGGTTCGGTTTGTTTTGTTTTCATGCTGCATTTTTGAGAGCGCACCAAAAACCTTTGTATGACACGCCTATGTCCTGTCATCATCACTTACATGGGATGCATCTTCCTACACTCAACACTGATTGGTTTGTAGAAGGATGTGCCTCTAACATTGGCATGTGTTTATCTTAGGCCTAAATATCATGTAATGACTTTCACACGATTTTACAGTCGCAGACAAATTTTCAAAGTCGGGATAAAATCATGAGAGTCTTGCTAGAGTCAAGTTGCAGTTGTGTCATCTCGATCGTTAAGTGTAAGGTGGTCAGGATTGAACATTTTAGTCAGTCTTTTTTGCGTCGAGGCGTTCCGATTAAATCAAACATGCTTAATACTATCGCAAGTCTTAAGAATTGGCTCTCGCAAATAGTGACGTCAACATTGTCAGCAACCAATAGGAGAGCTACGGTAAGCCGCAAAGGCAAGTACATGGATGTCTGGCGGGTAAAGAAATTGTACATGGTGGAGAGTCCAGCAAGAGCTCAGAAACCACAGTTCTCCTGGACTGTAGAAAAGGAGGAGAAACTGGTGCAGATGTGGAATGAGCAAGAGTTTTACCATTTATTACACAACAGAGACAAGAAGGAAAAAAGTGGACAAATTGCTGAAGCCCTTGAAATCCCAGCTGAGTGTGCTATGCTAAAGCTAAATATCTAACTAAACACTACTGAATGGGGATATTAAATACACATTTTGCACTAATTATGCTCTTTATTGCATTAATTCTGTCAAACAAAAGCAGATGTGAAAATAATCTCAAAAGAAATCTAATTTAGTGTGACCAAACGTCCGTATTTCCCGGGACATGTCCGTATTTCACGTCCTGTCCCGGGCGTCCCGGGTAAGTGAGGAAATGTCGTGGTTTTTAAATTATCTTCATTGGACCATTTAAATGTAAATTTACAGGCACTAGGGCACTGCTCACGGCGCTGCATGTGACGTAATCCCTGAGCGCAGCCCTGTTCTGAGGGCAGCGTGACTGTCATTACGCAAGCAACATGCCGAACCGCAAGTGTATGTTTACCGACGATTTACAGAAGAGTTTCCCCGCTTTCAGACCGGGTCGAGACAAATGGGAAGCCTTGTGCACAGTGTGTTATTGTGTGTCATTTGTTAATTAATTTTTTTCCAATAGCCTACAGAACAATATTTCGTTCGTTACTGAGGGTAACTGAGTATCATGTGTTATTTGGAGTTGAGAGTTATTGTTAACTTTTGTTGTTAAGTGAGGGATGTTTAGATGAGACATTATTTATTTCATTGTGCTATTCATTCATTACAGGAAAAGTTAACGTAAGCATTTTGAATAAATGCATTTTGAATAAAATTATCATGTTATTGGAATTTTTGTCGTTGAGTTTTACTGAAAAGCATTTTTAATAAACCAACTGTAAATATGTTATTGTAGGTTTACATGGGCCTATGTTAAGCGAGTGCAAGCCCCCCCCACCCCCCCAAGGTGTCCTGGTTTTCCCAAATGAAAATATGGTCACCCTATCTAATTGCAGTCCTTAAATTAGTGACCCTGTAAGATCCACAGTCTTTACAAAATCTTAAGTCTGCAACTAAAAAGTTTGTAGAAGTGAGATTGTATCAGACTTTAGTCTGTTAAAAATATTTTCAGAGTGTTTTCAAAGTCGTTAGGTGTAAGGTAGGTGTTAGGGTGGCATATTCTTTCTCCCTCATCCTCTCGGAAAATGAGCTGTACTTTTCAGCATTTTTTCAAGCTGACTTTGTGCAAGTTCTTTAGACCAAATTTCAGTTAAACATTTCATTTCTCCCTCGCTCCATGTGCGACCACAGCTAAATTTTACTGCTTTTCTGGTCATTTTTCTTCATCTGTTGTTGTTGAATGGATGAGGAACACTTACCTCAACTTTTTGTAATTGGTCCAAAAGTCCAAACATTCTAGAAAAGTGTTTTCACACTGCACATGAACCGGACCATGGTTCAGTAGATCTGGACCGAGACCACCTCTTTTGGTTGGACCAAATTCTGCTCCTTTGGTCCGGACTGTGGTTCACGGCCTCTTTCACACCTGCTGTTCAAACAATACAGGTGTGGAATCAACCTAAAAACCTCTGCATACTTCTTACGGTGACAACGTTTGCATGGCTTTGGCGAACTCTACGGCCAAAGACACCCTGTAACAACGCCTGTGATTGGTCATTAAAAAAGAGGCGTACCATGAAAACAAACATTGATGATTTCGAAGAGTGGCTGGCAGAGCAAGTACAGCAAAACCAGTTATTCCACTTTTCTAACTTTTGTTTACACACTATTAATATTTCACCTGTGGCAATACTAGAGCTGGTTTTCTGCGCTAGTCAGAGCGCAAACGGTGTTCACAGTTTTTCGGTAGTCATGAAACTTAACTCACAAAGGTCACAGCGCCTCCCGCAGTTCTGGAGCATACGCAACAGGTAAAACGAAGCCGCAGTAAATATGCCAGCGTGAAAGAACATCAACTTTGTGCCTCACTCATGAATTTTGTTTCACATGAAGTATGCAGAGGACGGAAGCCTTTGGTGGATGCTCCTTTTATACTCAGTCTTGATCATCTCACCTGTTACCAGTTAAACTGCTAATTGTGGATTTTTTTTAGAACAGTGTTCATTTTACTTTAAGTCTTATTTTGCCTCTGTTCCAGCGTTTTTGAATGTGTTACAGGCATCAATTTTTAAATATTTAAATAAAAAGAATTTAAACACAGAAAACATCTTTGTCCTTTTGTCAGATAAATAAAAGTTCATGAGAATGAACAAATTATGGATTTAATTTTTAATTGCATTTTTCATATAAAAAATAAAATACTACTACTACTACTACTACTACTACTACTAATAATAATAATAATAATAATAATAATTATAATAATAATAATAATAATAATAATTATTATTATTATTATTATTATAATACTAATAACAACAACAACAACAACAATAATAAATTATTACAAACATAGTCCCTGTTCTGTCTTGGTGTAACTTGACAACACTCAAGCAGCTTCATGAAGAGCTTATTCATCCATTCACATGAGCTTCAACAGAACTTCAACAGATTTAATCTGGTTTCAGAACTTTCGACTGCTACTGTATATAACATTTATGATGACACAAGCAGGTGAGGCTGTGTATTTTCATGATGACGTTAAAAAAAGAAACAATTTTTGGATTGGAGTAAGCTTTGCGAGCCTTCCCAGTAGCATCAGCAGCGTTCAGAAGTTATCTGATCGAAGAGGATGATGTCAGTCTTAGACTGTGCAGATTGTTGGGCTAGCACTGCAGAGGGGATTTTCACACTCGCGCTGCTGAGACGGCACAGAGGAACAGAGCAGAGAGACAGTGCTGGCAGCCCGTACTTCTGGAAAAAAAGCCATTTCCATTACTGAGACACTGCAAAACTCACATGCACTCACATGAATCTAATTCAGTTACTGCACTTTGTGTCTTCTTTCCAGGGCTGCTCCTGTGAACCTTAGTGTATGAAAAAACAAGCCAGTGCCGATCAGTGAGGAATGAAGCGTAAGCAGAAGCAAACTAAAGTATTGTTCAAGAACATTTGCAATTTCTCATTTATTAATTGATGTAGTATCAGCCTGGAAGGACAATGTCTGCAGACACTACAGCCTAAGCAGAACTGACTCAATACGCTTGGAGGAGAATGTTCATCACACATCTGAGAAAATGTTCAATCAATCATCTTTTGCAATCAGTTTTTGTCAAAGATAAGTACAGATTTGATTCACCTATTTTGTAAGCAGTCTTTTAGGATATTTAGCATTTATGTGCCTGAATACTTCTGATTCTGGATCCATTCTTGACTTGTTTGTGTTTATGGATGCTAGTAAAAGATAGCTGGCACTGCATGTTGCATTTGTACTGCCTGGGTTTGCTTTAAGGCCAATTCATAGTTCAGGCCACAAGTGTCACTTAGCAAAAATGATGCAAAATAGGGTTGTAGACCTTGTTGTGTACATCAAAAAATGATGCAGACATCATCTTGCACCCCGATTGAAACACAGTTGAAACTGAGTTCTGGACTGGTGCTGCCATCACAATGCAGAGTGTTTATTTTGTAGTTTGCGTACACTGAAGATGGGCGGATGTGAGGAAAGACTCACCAAGTTGGTCAGAAAATATCTATATTTATGTGACTGTTCTCCATGAGATCAGAATTCACAAAAACAAATTAATGTGTGGTAGGAAATAACCAGATGTACTCATTACAGTTTGTTAATGGTCAAACAAGTGAAAGTTGCTACAGTGCGGAGTAAGAAAGCCTTAAAAACTGTAAGATGTTTCCAATGCAATGCCAATGCACTTGGAGGAAAGCGCAGGAATCCCAGCTCCGAATCGACCAATCAGTAGACGCCTGAGCCAGCAGACATTGCAATGTGAGAGTGATAGGGAGAGAGCACCACTTTCCTACCCAGAGAGAGCACTGCCTCGCTTGGGCCCCGGCTGTTGATGGCAAACAACATGACTGGGATTCAAACTCATGATCCTCAGGTCATAGTGTCAGCGTCTTAGCCTGCTGAACCACTTGGGGCCACATATGTAACAGTATTAAACATGCATTGTTTTGCAGTTCTACGTGCAGAATTTATAAATCAAATGTTAATTTCAAATGCATAGTGTATGTACATTGCTGTGTTCATACGTCTAACCCACAATTCAAAAGGCCTCAAGACTTAAGTCTGAACACTCCCTCAGAATTAGAAGTCCACAATGTGCTTGACAGCCATGGAGTTCCTCCCTTAAGCTCCCTATTACCTGCCTCCATTCAGTCCACAAACTGAAGAGGCAAATGAAGTTGAACTTATCTCCAATGCCCTGAAGCATGAGCGCATGAACTCACACTTAAGAGTTCACTTTTAAATAAAAGTGAAAACGCATTTATTCTGCACGGCCCAAGGCGAAAAACTTCTCACAATTATTCTGTTTTTTTTTCTTCTTCTTCAAATCAGTCTGTGGTAGAAAAAACAAAATACATTTCTGTTCAGTAGAGCAGTAGAAGCCTGGAGAGAATGCTTTGTGATCAAAAGTCGAAGATGAAAAGGGTAAAGGGGGCGGATGTGGCGTCCCAAAAGAGTGATAACCATCAGAAAGCAGATTAAAGTCCCATTCATCAGTGACGGGCAGACAACCTAGAGAATCTCTCAGTGGGAATCTTACAGGTTTGATCTGGGATTTCACTAATATATATATATATATAGATATATTCAGTGTGTGAATAATTTCAGATCATTTTAAATGATCATTGTCAAGATTTGATTTCACATTTGACATTTTATGTTTTGACTCTAAATAGCTCAACATATACAGGGGTTAGACAATGAAACTGAAACAGCTGTCATGTTAGTGTGGGAGGTTTCATGGCTAAATTGGACCAGTCTGGTGGCCAATCTTCATTAATGTCACATTGCACCAGTAAGAGCAGAGTGTGAAGGTTCAGTTAGCAGGTAAGAGCACAGTTATATAGTATATTACAATGCACACAACATTATGGTGACATACCAGAGTTCAAAAGAGGACAAATTGTTGCTGCACGTCTTGCTGGTGCATCTGTGACCATGACAGCAAGTCTTTGTGTCTAAATATTATTGAGCCACTTTGGGGTGTTTTGGAGGAGCGAGTCAGGAAACGGTTTCCTCCACCAGCATCACGTAGTGACCTGACCACTATCCTGCAAGAAGAATGGCTTAAAATCTCTCGGACCACTGTGCAGGACTTGTGTATGTCATTCCCAAGACGAATTGACGCTGTATTGGCCGCAAAAGGAGGCCCTACACCTACTAATCAATTATTGTGGTGTAAAACCAGGTGTTTCACTTTCATTGTCTAACACCTGTACAATATTTTATTTCAAAACATGAGTGAAAAGTAGTCCTTTTGTAAATATAGACCTCTTACATTTAATGTTAACATTAAAATCTTGCTACAATAACATCAGCATTTATACAAACTCAGAATCAGAAAAGGTTTAAAAAAAAAAACAGTGTCTTACATTTTGCTTTTAATTTTGTTTTATTGCAGACAGTATGAGCCCCAAATATGTAATGTTTTCTCTGGTTGGAAGAGTAAAGTATTTTCAAAACAAGAGATTTTGGCCCTGAGGATAACAAGCGATGATGTTTTTCAGGTGTTATTTTCTATATCAAAAAATATTTTGTATTTTTTCATGCATTTGTTGACAAACTGGAGATTATATGGACAGATACAAATGAGAAATCATTTAAAATAAACTGGTAAAGTGGTGCCATTACACAATAAAGTGTGAAGAGTACAGTGTTTTAAACTGAGCTAAAAGCTGCTCAAAGAAAAACATTTTAGCCTGGATTTAAGTGTCTACAGTCTGGACTCTTGTAATATTCTCTGTCAGCTGCTTCCATTTAAAAGTAGAATAACATATAAATGCTGCTTTTCTGTTTTTAGCCTTTATCAAGTTGGCTCAAAACTATAGCATATCAGATAAGTATGCTGGTCCTACACCATTAAGTGATTTATAGACCAATAATAGAACCTTAAAATCTATTCTATAATATACTGGTTAAAAGTGGGGGCAATGTGTTTACTTACACTAAGGTGTGAGATCTCGTGCAGCTGCATTTTGTATCAACTGATGCTGTTTAGTTGCCTTTTTGAAAGTCCAGTTAGGAGACCATTATAATAATCAATCCTACTAGAAATAAAGCCATAGATGAGTTATTCCAGGTCTGGTTTAGTCAGAAATCTCTAATCTGGTAAACTTTATTGAGGTGAGAAAAAGTTATGATTATGATTACTAAAACTGAGCTCTGAGTTCAGTAGTAGACCAAGGTTACACACCTGTTCTTTTGATTCAACGTCATTAGACTCCAGATCCAGAGGTTGCTAGTCTGTGCCTCTCATTTCTGTTCCCCAATAAAATTATCTGTTTTATATTTATTCAGCTGCAGACAGTTTGGTCCAATTCAGTTAGTGATGCACTTTAGACACTTTTTGAGTCAAGAGGTCCCCATTCATTTTGGTGAAAGAAACAGGTCAATATGAGTATCATCTGCTGTGATAAGACATCCCATATCCTTAGAATCTGACCAAGAGAGAGCATGTATAAATAAAACAGAAGAGGCCCAAGAATTGAACATTGTGGGACACCACAAGTCACTTGCACATTCTCTGAAACATGCTTTTCTATTCAGTAGTTCCTGCCTTCATTGTAAGGACTGAACCATTTCAGAAGAGTTCTTGAGAGTCCCACCCAGTTCTCAAGTCTGTATATAAGAATTTTATGGTCAACAGTATCAAAAGCAGCAGTGAGATCAAGAAGTAGCAGAACAGATACTAGCCCTAAAATGCCCCTGCCCCCATTTTTTATGTGCTGCATGCCTGAAATACAGGAATGGATGAATATTAACAAATGAAATTAAGATGACCAGGCAAAACATGAAATATATTAAGATCATACCTTTTGCAGTTTGTTGTTTTTTTTTCATACTTTGGCAACCTTTTTAAATTTGATGTTTGATAAGGGCAAAGAAATCAAAGAAATATGGAATCAGCCATAATAAATGACTACCTGCACACTCAACACCTGGCACACTATTGGTGTATTTTAACCAGTGACATTTGGGCTTTGTATTGTTCATTTTACAGTGAATCTGCACATTCATATGTCATGAAAGTCAGTGCATGATGTTAAAGTAAATGGTTTGCTGGCTAAAAAGAACATATTTGAATGAGGCTTAAAAAACAGACCAAACAGAAAGTTAAAACTATTCACATTCACAGAGGGCTTAGCATGCAAACTCAAGACCTTGCAAATATCCATAAAATGTCCCAAACTATTTATAATGCAGTTTGGTGGGAATTTGGATTAGACACAGGTGCTGAGGATTCATTAGAAGCTGAGCAGGCAGAGGAAGTGCAGCAGTCGTCTGAATTCCTGCAAAAACTGAGAAGCTTTGGATCCAGAATAGCAAAGTCCTTCAACACATAAGAGAGTATATAGAAACGTTCTAATTTATTTCAGCACACTTTTGCAAGTAGTCAGATGACTGTTCTGTAAGCTGAATATAATCACGCTTCTGTTGTGCACTTGCACTGAATTGTAATGTACTGTGCCAGGTCAGATGTCTGACCATAGTTGTGACAGCTGTCCCAATATGAACCATCAAATAACACGAGCATGATCAAGTCAACCTGATCAAAGCAAAGCATAGCAGAGCGTCTTAAGATAGAATGAGTTTTCGGGAGTTTAGAGAAGTTTGTCTTGAGTTCATGAAAATGCTATCTTTGATTTAGTAGAGCTCATTTTGCAGTTTTAAAATTATCGGCCCATGTTTTATGTACTGACATTTAGTTTGAACAGCAAAGTCAGCTGGAAAGTGGATACCAGTTTGTAGGTTGTAGCATTCTATTCTTTTTTTAATCCTGTTTTTTGAGTTTTATGAGCTGGAAACCCAAATTATGTGAAAATAAACAAATAAATACTTGAAATCTTTTAAATTGTGGGCCTTGAATCTATAATCTATGAAAGTTTAACTCTTTGAATGGAATTATGGAAATTAATTAATCAAATTAATCAAATTTTTTGGAATGGGTCTGTATATTTCACCAGTTGTCTTTAAAAAAGTCATTATTGGGTTTTATGTATTACATTATCTATGATGGTGTTTTGTATTGTTAGCTGACCATGGTTAGATCCACAATGGCTGATTCCTAGTGATGTCAGTATATTGGCTCAGAACTCTTTGGCAAATTAATGATTAATAATTATTAACTGATAATTAGCAATTGAGCATAACTCTTCATCCCCTTACACACTGTCGTCTCTCACATGGACAATAAGAATACACAAGTGAGAATGCTTCAAGACTCAAAATTAAGCTTCAGGATGTGGGGCTGAACAGTTGTCTGTGCAGCTGGATCCTGAACTCCCTGATGGGTTGATGCCAGATTGTAAGGATGGGCTGTTTCACCTCCTCATCACTGACCCTTAACACCAGAGCCCCTTTGGGCTTTGTGCTCAGCCCTGTCTTGTTCTCTGTGTTCACCCATTATTGCACAGCCAGACACAGCTCCAATGTCATTATCAAATTTGTAGATGACACATTAATTGTGATCCTGATCTCCAATGACAACAAGATGGTCTACAGAGAAGAGGTCAGCTTCATGACACAGTGGTGCATGGAGAAACACCTTTCTCTAATTGTAGACCAAGGACCTGAATGTGGACTTCAGGAAACAGAAGAAAATGCATACCACCATAATCATCAATGGGGCTATGGAGGAGAGGGTCAGCAGCTTTAAGTTCTTCTGTGTACATGGACTGAAAACACCACACACAGGTGATGATGAAGGCACAACAGCACCTATTTCTACCTCAGAAGACTGAGTTGATTTGGCATGAACCTCACCCCCTAATCCATAAATGTAATTTAAACTGACCTACAACCACTTTCAACCCATTATCAACTACCTGGGATACCACAGTAACTGCTTAGCAACCATCTTTAATTCACTTTATTCACCATGTAGCAACTGCCTAGCAACTGCCTGAAAGATGGGAACCATTTCACCTCTGCAGCCATTTGTAAAAGGTATGTTATATTGCCTTGTCCGTATGTTTTTGCATACATTTGGTCCTTGTGTTCTTGTTTACACTCCTTGGCTCTACCTTATGCATTTGTCCAGTATTGCATCTCTCCTTTAGACCGAGTCTATCCTTTAGTCTATGATTGCATGAGTGAGTCTATCCGAGCATGAATGTATGAATAAACCCAGCCTTCCCAGCTTGTGCCTACATCCAGCCTCCATCATCCTTACCTCCTCAATGTTGACACATTTCCGCATTTCCTTCAGGAAATGTATTTATATAGATGGCACTTAATAATTACAAGTTGATTCAGCTGTTATATCTGACAAAGGTGCCACTTTGTGTCCAAAGTTTACATACATTTTGGTCTATAATTTGATTCTATGTCATATTTATGAATCCTTCAACTTAATCTTGACTTATTGTCACCGCAAAGCTGCTGCTCTACAGTATATACTCACACAGAGCACAGGCAGATATAGAACTTTAGACTTGGCAATGTATGTCATTATCATGCCCTTACACTTTAACTAAATGTGTTTGAATGTTATTTAATTGTGGAATTTCAGGATACAGTAACTATACTCTACACTAACACTGATACATGATAAAGTGAAATATTCACAGGTTCAAATATGCATGAAGTTTAAGAACCACCAACATACAGGAAATACATTTCCTTCTTTTATACATACAGCATAGATCCAAAATGCATTGAGAGAGTGAATGACAACCACTCCAATAACAGTTTATATACTAAACCAGGGCTTTACCAACACACTGCTGTATTTGAGTAAACCAAACACTAGATACAAAAACAGAAAACATTTTACACCACATGCTCGTTTTGACAGAGTTTGACACAAGCTAGGTGACATTGACCAATTACCACTCGTGCTCAAAAAAAGTGCAGCACTGCAGCATTATCAGCATTTTCCAGCTGTGCTGATGTCAACCATTTACTGTGAACATTTAACTACAATGCTTTGTTAGACTCTTGTTCTTCAGGGACACAACATTTACCACCTAGACCAAAGCTGCTTTAAACTTCACCACAGTTTACACTACTGAACACTGTGGAGATTCTTACTCATGTTCTCATTCAAGATCTGAGATATTTTATTTTGATTGTCAAAATATACAGAACCGTTCATATTTGTGAGTAAATTGGGTTTTAAAAAGCTATTAGTCCAGATAATGTGTATTTCTTCAGAAAAATAATAATTATAATAATTGCAAATACCCTTGAATACATTATGAAATGTTGTGTGTTGGTATTACTCTTTCCAAATCTCAACATAACAATCAAGTATTACTTGTACTTCTCATCCAATACCTTGTTTCAATAGTCAATATTTCATTTTGTTACATCAAGTCTACTGTTACTACAAGTTACTTTTTCTGTATTTCAGATTCTTTATTGTCATTATAACCAGTATAACAAAACATAAGGTGCAAGGCTTCCAGTACATAATAAAAAGCTAAAAACACTTAATAAATAAGGATGAAGGGATAAGACAATAAATAAAAAAAAAATAAAGTCTGAACAATATTGTACTGAATATTGCATTTATCATTGTGCATATGACATGTCATTTAAAATCCAGTGTGTTCAAAGCTCTCACAGCAGCTGGGTAGAAATTGTTTTTCAGTCTGCTAGTTCTAGCTTTGATGGCCTTATACCGTCTGCCTGACGACAGGGAGTGGCTAGGATGAGAAGGGTCCTTTAGGATGTTGTTGGCTCTCCTGAGACAGTAAGAGCCAGAAAGGTCTTCAAGTGTAGGCAGAGGACACCCAATGATCTTCTCTGCTGTTTTGGGGCGTTTTCCTGTTTGTTACTGTACAGCTGGCAAACCACGTGCAGAGCCAATATGTGAGGATGTTCTCCATGGTGGAACGGTAAAAAGACACAAGTAATCTCTGGTTGATGTTCTTACTGAGGATTTTCAGAAAGAAGAGCCTTTGTTGTGCCTTCTTCACCATCCGTGTGATGTTCTTTTCCCATGACAGATTCTCATCTATGTGGACTCTCAGTGAACAGAAGTCCCTGACCCTTTCCACACAGGCCCCATCAATGAGAATGGGCTGAATGTCAGTTTTGTTTTTTCTACAGTCCAAGATTAGCTCCTTGGTTTTAGATGTGTTCAGGGTCAGGTTATTTCCCCTACACCATGCATACATATTTATGTTTATTTGTATTTTATTTAATAATATATGGTGTTTGAAAAGAATAACACACATTGTGCTGAGATATATAGTTTTAAATAATGAGTTAAGGTGCTCATGACTTGTACAGTACTACTGCATATACATACAACATTCAAAAGTATGAATCGAAATAAAGCATCAGTCATTTAATGACACCAAAGTACATGATATCCTTTTTGCCTTTAACTGTAAAAGAGTCTGTGACTGTATGGTCCTTCCTGTCAAAATGATGCCTATGGTACACAGGGAGCATATTTATTGATACATACAATATCGGTCAAAAGTTTTGAAAGTTTTAGAAAGTTTTATGGTATGCACCTACTTAGTCAGGGGTTCATCCTACAGCAAGATAATGACCCAAAACAGAAGTCCAAGCTCTGCCAGAACTACAGGAAAAAACAACAAGAAGGTCAGCTTGAAAACATGGAGTGGAGCACAGTCTCCAGACTTAAACCCCATCCAGGTGATTTGGGATCAAGTGAAAAGCAAAGCAAACCTACAAGTGCCAACATTTATGTGAATTTATGTGAACAGCAGATTTGCAGTTTAGATACATTTTCTGACACGAGGTGAGGTACAAAAGTTCGACTGGAAGAACAACAAAAAAGGACATCAAGACCGTCTCGAACCTGAAGACAAAACCCAGTAATAGAACGACATCCTACTTGGGGACTGATTCATCCACGTATGGTATTTTGAAAGAT
>BRDA01001321.1:37811-49354 GCA_036984385.1 Crenuchus spilurus | reverse complement strand
TATATAAATAAACTTGTTTCTACATAAAAAGGATTCCCAGGGTTCTCAGATTAAGAGTTGTCAGTTTTATTTTTTAATTTCAACACCCATAAAATAAAGACAGACAAAATAAATAAATTCATATTAACTGCAACATAAGTAAAAATCTTAACAGTAACAGTAAATGTGTGAAACATGAATGAATATCAAGTTACTTGATTGGTCAGCGTGGACAGTAATGCCTCACTAGAAAAGCTGAAATTACAATGTATCTGTTTTATCTTAAACGGCGGCCGTTTCCCAGATACTGGGACTAAGCCTAGTCTTAGAGTGCACCAACTTTTGAATGAGATTTTCAGTGCATTTTCATTCATTCATTCATTATCACACCCGCTTAATCCTTATTAGGGTCGCGGTTAGTCCCCTACCCCCTCACTGGGCGCAGGGCAGGGCAGTACACTATTCAACTAAGCCCAGGACAGGGCGCCAGTCCATCGCTGGGTGACACACACACACACACACACACACACACACACACACACACACACACACACACACACCTATGGACAATTTTTAGAGTACCCAATTCACCTGACCTCCATGTTTTTGGACTGTGGGAGGAAACCGGAGACCCCGGAGGAAACCCACGCAGACACGGGGAGAACATGGAAACTCCGCTCAGATGGGGAATCGAACCCAAGACCCCAGCGCTGAGAGGCGAACGTGCTAACCACTAAGCCACCGTGCCCCCTCAGTGCATTTTCTGAAAGAAAAATAAATTCTATGAAAAATGCTAGAATGTAATAAAAACTAATAAAAAGTGCCATCAGTGCCGATTACTTTTATTTCTATGAATAAAACATACACACACTAACAAACACTATATCCATCCATCAGTGGCGATTGCTCTAAGACTGCAAGGGAAGCTCAGCTTCCCCTAAAATGTCAAAAAATAAGTGATCAATAATATACTGTTGTGTGTACATGTCATTGACTAAATATGCGCTACAACGCGCTCAACTTTTGTTCAGAATCAGCTTCTTATCACTGGTAACGACGCGGCTTTCCTCTCACTCATTCCCGCAGCTTCACAGTGCTTTAAACAGGGTGGACGCTGAGTGTCCACAGACTTCAAGGGCAAAGCAAAGCATGCAGCAAAACGAGACGAGTGATTGGATGAATCCTGGGCTTTGTCCCGCCCATCGGACGCTCAGCGTCTCAGGGGGTCTATGGGGCAGTGGGCTGGCCTCGGCTGGCCCAGACGCTCAGCTTCTGCATGATGATTGGATGATGTGTCTGAGGCTGAATCCCTTTTTGATTGACAGCTAAATGAGCGATTAAGTGATCTTTTTGTGTAAACTTCCGTGGGAGCATTTTTTAAATTTTCATTCTGTTCTGAGTTGAACCGAAGGCTTTCCTAATCATCTTAGCGGCATTTTCTTTGTTAAAAACGACTAGCGACAAATCGAGCTTCTATTTCTGGTGTTTTTGTAGCTGCTTGTGTTTGGAGACTGACTTCTATCACTCTTTCTGACTTCTATCGCAGTTTCTGTCCAGCGGTAGCACTCACAGCCGGACACACTTCACACTAGCCTCGCACCAGTAAAGAGCTTCTCCTGTTTTTAAAGCGGCTCAAGTCTTTCACCCGCAACATCATGAGCCAAGGCCGTTTAAGCAGCCTAGCGCTGCTGGCCATTGAGAGGACACTAATTAAGTCCCTGGAAAAGACGCCTTGTTGGTACGACAGGATCACAGATCATTTTCTTGAAAAGGAATGGAGGGTAGAATTTACGTATAAATAAACCAACACATTTTATGATGTAGGCCTGAATTGAGCTTCCCCTCCTTGAAAGACCAGCATCCGCCACTGCCATCCATCTATTATCACACAGAGTCACGGTTACTCACTGGGCGCAGGGCATCGCACTATTCAACTAAGCCCAGGACAGGGTGCCAGTCCATCACTGGGTGCACACACACGAAAAATTTAGAGTACCCAAACACACACACCTATGAAAGAAGATAAAAATACAAAAAAATATATAGATATTTTCATGTTTGTGTGTGTGTGTGTGTGTGAGAGAGAGAAGAACGTAACAGCATGTTCAATATTCTTTAATATCATTTACTTACTGATCGCAAGATTGAGTTTGTGTTCAAAACACTGAAGCCTGGTCTCATTTATTTTGGCTGCCTTTATCATGTTTGAGACATTATCTGTGGTTGTGCACACTTGCCTCTCTTCATTTAAACCCGACTTAGCCAACTTGTCTTTTAATCCATTAGCGATGTTAAGTGACAGTAAGGTTCAGTTTGGCTCTACCACATATCTGTCGTTGTCGCGTAATACTCCACGTTTCTCAGCTCCGTTTCAACTTTGTCAGTTGTCCTGACACCAAAATGCCCCCATACACACGATGTGCAGTTTTTCTTTGGTGACAACTCATCCACTGGACTTTGGGCCTCGCTCGCTTGCTCAGATAAAACGTTAATCTTTTTCCTGACATTGAGTGCAGTGCTGCTTGTTTTTAGCTTTCTTGCTAAAGATATTAGTTATGCCGGATATGCATGACTAGCGGCTTCTGATTGGTCATCAGCAGGCAGTTCACACGTTTTTTGTTGTTTTTTTCCCTAGTGATACCTGCAGGCTATTGGCTAATTCAAATCGCAGCTCCGGCGATTGGAAAATCGCGTCCATTCAAATCGCGATTTCGATTAATAAATGATTAATCGTTCAGCCCTACATTAAACTCAATCATTTTTAGTATAAATCTGTAAAAATTGGTGTGTTCTAAAACTTTTGACCAGTAGCTACAGTGTGCACAGTGTTTAAAGGTAATGAAATAAAACTTTTTGTACATGAAATGTTTTCAGACAACCCTTACATTTCAATATAGACAATATAAACCTTGGACGTTTGCCATTTCATTATCTGTACCTTCCACTACATGGGTTTATCTTCTCCACCAAAAGACAAAAACTCAGCTGTCACAAGAGTGAACAGTTGTCCATGCTGTTCTGCTCATTAACTCAATTGACAGTTCATAAAGACTCTTTGAAATGGCCAGAATCTGAGTATTACTAGACTGTGTTTAAATGGTAGATCTTCTGAGACAGTCCAGCCACAACTAAAATAGGAGTTGAAAGGTCAGTGATTGGCATTCATCCTGTTAACCGAAAGCATTTACTATTCTCTGTTGCTGCAACTGTGACCACTGTACATGAAGCCCGTTTCTCTAATGGGTCACTGGGTATTCATTTATCACCTTAAACAAAAGCGTTTCTGCAACCTTAGGGCTTTGTCATTCCTAAAGAGACATTTGGTTACAGCCTACAGGCCATTGACATTGTCGTCTCAGCCTCATGCTCATTAGAAATCCTAGCATACACAAATTCTTGTCATGCCACTCACTTTTCCAGCCTCCTAATGATACTCAAATGTCAAACTGGTATATTCCTAATCTCTCCACAGCTTGTCATATCCTGCCTGCGGACCCAGTCCATAAGTAATTCCACATTTGCCATATTTTTTGTTGTTTGGGCACTCTCAGGGGAATTCCAGTCAAAGCAGAACTAGCTAGTCAGTTATTTTTCACTTATTGACCATTTTGGTACTGTCTTAGACCATCACCATGTTGCAACTTGGAGAGTTCAGAGACATTTTCTTGGATCAAAAGTGGTAACCTTTAAATTATTGGTTCACTCAGAAAGCATATGTGCATGATTTTACAGCTGTCTCAGATGTAGTAGCTCACCCAAGACATCCATCTATCCATTATATTCTCTGCTTAATCCTGATCAGGGTCAGTGTTAGTCTCCTACCCCCTCACCAGGCACAGGGCAGGGTATTACAGACTATCCTAGTGAAGGGCGCCAATCCATCACTGGGTACAAACATACAATTTAGATTACTCAATTCACTGCTTTAGATTACCCTCACTGCTAGACTGCCCAAAAGGATCATCTTAGAGGCTGTCAGACTCCTTAACACACACAGTCTGACTGTCATTGACCTCTAATCGTTGCCATTTTTGCACAATGTACAATAAAACTGATGCTAAAATTATTATAAAACTGCTGCTAAAACACACTCTAGACTGAAATTTTGCTTCGAACTAGATATCAGTATCAGTACTACATCACCAACATCACATTTGTCCTTTACTCTATAATGTGTCTTAGTCCAGTAAGACAAGCAGCTTTTTGTATTTATTAGGGCATGTTACTGTTGCATGTTTATTGTTTGTTTTTAGTTGCACATGTGTTCTGTGTTGCACCTGGTCCTGGAGGAACATTGTTTTGTTTCATTATATACTGTACTGTATGTAGCTGAAATTACCATAAAAACCTCTTGAACTCACCTGACCTCCAGGTTTTTGGACTGTGGGAGGAAACTGGAGATCCCAGATTAAACCCATGCAGACACAGGGAGAACATGGAAACTCTGCCCAAATGTAGACCTCAACCCAAGACCTTGGCACTGAGAGGTGAACATGCTAACCACCAAGACTTCATGCCACCCCCCGACAAGACATGTATGAAGTTCAAATTTAGCTTCTTTAGAACTGGAGATGCAAAGTTAATGTTGTTAACAAACATAACTCTACAGTCACTGAATACTCCAGTCATCCAAACTTCTGTAAACACAATCAAACCACGTTCATGATGCATCATGATTTGGGACATTAATTTTCTGTATTATTTGGTTGGCAGGCTTTGCACACCGCATGTGTAGAGCTGGGTGATATGGCCAAAAATTTTATCATGATAAATTTTTCTATATTGATCTCGATAACTATCAAAATATTACATTTTCTAAGACTGTCATAGTTTTGAAATAACATATTTATAAAAACAGACTAAATGCATGAAATGTTACAATTTAAAGCAATTTAATTTATTAGCAATCCTTTGACCTCTGACGTATTTCCTGTTGTGAGAAACGTGAGGTGACCACAGACAGACGCGCATGCGCAGGAGCACAAAGTATGCGGTGAGGTGCAGCTGTGAAAAGACACAGATATCGTCTCTCAGCTCGGGTTGTGTTGTTTGCTTTTTTCTATGCTCACCTCACAGCTGTTTCTACTCATTTGCTTGTGCGCGTGCTCGGTTTAACCTTGTTTTGGCTCTCATATGGGCTCCTCCAACACAGCACGCAGTTCAGTGTGCAGTCTGATAGTGAGCTGCGGTTCTGGTGAGGAGGATCTATCTAATGAGCAGCGGTATCACACTAACTCACTGTCAAGCTGCTTAGACATGAAATGGAAACGAACATTAATGCTTTTTGAATGTTTTTGTGCTTCCCAGTCAGCTCATAGAATCAAATTCTAAATCCAACTAACAATTCTAAATGTGTCCATACTTTGGCTTTTAAAACATTTGGTGCATTTTTAATCTCAACCTCACGACCTATCTCCACTATTTTTGCTATTACGTATGCAATGAATGACATCACGTTATAATCGATTGTGGTCTGTAACTGCATGGGTACTGAATTGCCCACACTTGCATCTCGATGCATCAATAATATGATTCATTTCACCACCTCTAATCTGTAGTAGCTGTAATTTTAAATTAACAGACTGACATTACATGTCTTTATTTGAATAAATACTATGTCAGGTTTTTGCTGAAGGTTTGTTTACATGATTGGTTCTTTCCTGCAGAGGATATATGATCATGAATATGTGCAGTCTCTCAGGATAGTTGATTGGTTTTAAGATATAATATGACACATTGTCAGCTTAAAATGTGACAATAACTCATGGTGGCAACACTGATCTACAATCATTTCTAGTAATAATGACCTGTCACTAAACTATGTGACTACTGAGTTCATGTGTTTGTTAGCAGGATTAGCCTTGCAGTTCCAGTCATGGCTTTGACTGACTGACTACATCTGGGTAGAAAAATATGGAAATATGATTTCCGAGCAGGCAATTTCTTTCATGCTGTGGCAAAATACAACTATTTCTGTCTTGTCTGCTTGTCTCCTTCATGTTGTGGTTTATCAGGCTATTGTATCATTTTCTAGAAATATCTTGATTTTAGGGACCTGAATGGCTCAGTGGACTAAGGCACTGTCACTGTGATCTGAGCATCGCATGCTTGAATCCCAGGTCATGCTGCTTGCCATCGGCAGCCAAAACCTGAGAGAGCAAAAATTTGCTAAGGCACCTGCCAGGTAATCCATCAGAACTGGAGATCCTGCACTTTTCTCTGAGCATGTTACAAGGATACAAGGAAGCTTTATTGTCATTTGCATCACATGTAGTACATGAGGTGGAACGAAATTGCATTCTCAAGGTCCCAGTTTTACCCAGTGTAGCAGCTTGATATAAATATAGATTAAATAGGAGGTATTTGTGGGTATATACAGATATACAGATAAATAGACTTTACATGTAAATATAGACTGTACACTATGCATAGCAGTGTGTCATATCAGCAGCAATTTGGACTGTACAATGTTCAGAGTGTTGAGCATGGCATGGGGAGATTAGCAGCGATTTATGAATGAGTGGTTAAAGAATAAATATTGCAGCATACAGTTAAGTTAAAGTGACCAAGTGTAATAAAATGTCAGTGCAGTGTGTGTGTTCTTAAGTGGAGTTCAAGAGTCTGACAGCCTCACAAATGAAGCTGTTCTTCAATCTAGTGGTTCTGCACTTTATGGACCGCAGCCTCCTGCCAGAGGGGAGCAGGACAAAAAGTGAGTGTGCTGGGTGGGTGGGGTCCTTCATGATGGCCCTTTTCCTGCATCTAGAGGTGTAGATGTTCGTGGTGGTGGGGAGGCTGGCTCCAATGATTTTCTGTGCAGCTTTCACCCCCCTCTGCAGAGATGTCCTGCCATGCCACACAGTGATGCTGGAGCACAAGCCGCTCTTCACCACACATCTGTAGAAGGATCTGAGAACTGAGATTCCGAGACCAGCTCGCCTCAGCCGTCTGAGGAAGTGCAGCCGTTGATGTGCCTTCTTAACCAGACTGGAAGTGTTGTTGCTCCAGGTGAGGTTGTCATTCAGGTGTACACCCAAGTACCTGTAGCTGGGGACCACTTCCACCTCAGATTCTCCGATGTGCAGGGGGGGGTGGGCACACTGGCTTCTTCTGAAGTCCACAATCATCTCCTTCATCTTTTTTACATTCTCTGCACCAGCCCTCCAGGTGTTTCACTTCCTGCCTGTAGCCAGACTCATCATTGTTTGTGATGCATCCAACCACAGCTGTGTCATCTGCAAACTTCACAATATGACAGCCTGGTTGGGTAGGTGAGCAGTCATATGTGAGCAGAGAGAACAGGACAAGGCTTAACACACAGCCCTGAAGGGAGCCAGTGCTGGGTTAAGGTGGAGGAGGTGATGTTGTGGATCTTAACAGACTGTGGTCTGTTGGTCAGGAAGTCCAGGACCCAGTTGCAGAGGGAAGCATTCAGTCTGAGTGAAAAGAGTTTGTGAGTCAGAGTCTGAGGAACCAGTGTGTTGAAGGCTGATGTGAAGTCCACAAAGAGCAGACGGACATAAGAGTCCTTCTGTTCCAGGTGGGTGAGGGCAGTGTGGACCACAGAGGAAATGGCATCCTCTGTAGAACGGTTCTTCCTATAGGCATATTGGTGGGGATCCAGTGATGTTGATGGTGGCTTTGATATGGGACATGACCAGTCTCTCAAAGCACTTTGTGACTATCGGCGTGAGGGCTATTGGCCGGTAGTCATTCAGACCTGTCACTGTGGAGCTCTTGGGGACTGGAATGATGGTAGCAGTCTTCATGTAGGTGGGGACGACTTCCTGGCTGAGGGAGGTGGTAAAGATGTCCACCAGGACTATAGAGAGCTGATCCGCGCAGTTCTTTTTCCCACATGCCATCACTCTCCTGAACAGTTGATACTAATTACAACATAACACTATAGCCTCTGGTCTCTACCTCTCTGCACTTTAAAACACAACTACTACACACTACCTGCATTGTGACTTTTGCACATAAATGCTGCAACCAGCACCTTAATATATTTGCATTGTGTACAGTTTATAATTTATATGACCACTGTGTGTGTGTGTGAGCCTTGTTGTTAACCTCTGTGCACTATGAGCCTGTAACCAAAGCAAATTCCTTGTATGTGTGAGCATACATGGTCAACAAAGTCTGATTCTGATTCTGATTTAACACCCGACCAGGGATGTTGTCAGGGCCGGCCGCCTTTCTAGGATCGCTTCCCCTCAGGGTTCTCCCTACTTCAGCTGGAGTCACGCTGATGGGCATTTCTCCAGGTGTCGGGGTGAGTCTGGTGTTGGGGGGGGGAGTTGGGGTTCTCGAACCAGGCGTAGAATTCGTTGAGAGCCTCTGGCAGGGAGGGGTCATTGGGGCACTGTGCATCATTTGATTTGTAGTCCATGATGCACCTTATGCCCTTCCACATGCTCCTTGGATCCTGGGAGGTGAAATGTCCCTGGATTTTCTGAGCATATGCAGCTTTTGCCCTCTTCACACCTGCAGTCAGCTCTCTTCTAGACCTTCTGAGTTCTTGTGGGTCGCTGGACCTGAAGGCAGCATCCCTAGCTTTCAGCAGAGAGCGCACCTCTGCATTCAGCCAGGGTTTCTGGTTCGGGTAGCAGGTCACAGTCTTGGTGGTGGTGATGTCACCTGCACACTTGCTGATGTACCCGAGGACAGCAGATGTATAATCCTCTAGGTCCAGTTCCCCCTCACTCTCAGCAGCCTCCTTGAAAACCTGCCAGTCTGTGCGTTCAAAGCAGTCCTGCAGCACAGTGTCTGTGTTGCTGGGCCACACAGTGATGGTCTTTTTTGTAGGTCTGGAGCGTTGCCGTTGGGTGTGGAATTTCGGAACCATTAATAGGTAGATATGATCAGACAATCCTAGGTGGGGGCGGGGGATGGCTCGATAAGCGTCTTTGATGTTGGTGTACACACGGTCGAGTGTGTTATTTCCTCGTGTTGGAATGTTAACATGCTGATGAAACCTCGGTAGGGAGTTCGTAATGTCTACATGATTAAAGTCACCTGCAACCACATAAAACCCCTCCGGATTCTTGTTCTGAAGTGAGCTAATGTTGTCATAGAGCTCCTTCAGTGCACTGTTAGCATTAGCATCTGGTGCTATGTATGTAACTATGACAAACAGCCATGATTTCACGAGGGAGATAGTGTGGCTTACACTTGATAGTCAACAATTCTATTGCCTCAGAGCAGTGGCTGTTTACTAACACACAGTTTGTACACCAACCTTCATTGACGTAAATTATTAAACCGCCCCCTCTGCTTTTCCCGGGCTGCTGCTGAGTACGGTCCACTCGGAAGAGCTGCCGGCCAGCGAGCTGGAAGGCCGAGTCCGGCATGGTCTGGTTCAGCCATGTTTCTGTGAGACAGATCACTGCTCAGTTCCTCATCTCTACGTACAAGAACATTCAGGAGGTCCATCTTGTTGTCCAGAGAGTGGACGTTGGAGAGGAAAAGAGAGGAGATTGGGGGATGATTCACGCTAGCTCTTAGCCTAGCTAGCACGTTGCCCCGTTTTCTTCGCTTCTGATCCCGGTCTCGTCTCCTCCTGCTGGGGTGAGTTCCGCTCCAGCGGGCCGGTGTCCGGAGAAGCTGTAGCCTGCCTAGCTTAGCTCAAACATTGTTGTACAAAGTTGCTGTTTCTGTGGCTAAACTGTGTCTAATCTGCATGAGATCGGTTTGACTGTAACTCAACCGCCTAGGGCGTGTGCATTCAGAGCCAGAACCGATGTAAACCGACATAGACTACTAAAAACTGGGTACGCTGGGAGCGTGAGATGCCGCAGCACTATTGTGTGCCGCCATCTTGCTGTGATGTTGGCTGCCTAGCAGTGATGTATTGGCAGCAGTTGGAAAAGAGGTGGTGTCTTGACTTCACATCTGCCCCCAGAGTCAGGAACATAGCAAGTGATAGGATGAGTCCTAACGAATGGGCGGGTTGATTGGCTACACACATTGGAGAGCAAATTGGGTAAAAATTATATTTATAAAAAAATATGTTGATTTATATATTTTTTAATTCTCAAATTATCAGTTTGTCATTGAAAACAACTGCATATTGTAGATATTGGGATTTAGCTTCAGTCACCATTTACTGTTACCCTGATGAAGCATTGTTCTGATTTTGTGTACACCCTCACTGAGAAGTCACCATGCTTCATCCAACAATAAAGGCAGCATCATTCTTCTTTTTAAATGTACAGTATGATGATAGAAAGGATGCTGAAAACTGCACATCCACTTTATAATCTTCTAACATGCCCAATGTGAACATGCATATTCTGGGAGGAAAACATCTCTCAGTGTATCACCAGTGACACAGAAGGTACAACTGTTCACAGATGCTTCTATAAACTTCCAAATTCATCCTGCTGCTTCTGCTGGCAGTCTCACTGTCATTAAAGACAAGGAAGTCCATTCTTCTGATAGTCATGCATGCTCATGTCTTCATGACGTATCTTAAATCACTTTCCTCTTTCCCTCAACTCTACAGGCTCCTTTTGTTTGGATTATCTGTTTATTTGGCAACAGCAACTGGTTATATAGATTTAAGCACACTAATGGATTTTTACTTCATCTTGTACCAAACAGTTAATTATCAGTTTTGCCCTCCCTCCTCATCAGAGGACTATTGTGATATTAATAGTAGGTTATTTCTCGACAATGTCACAATTACAACTGCTATCCAACCCAAAGTGAAACATAAGATGCCAAGCAACACAAAAAGCAAAAATACCAATGTGTGCATACTTATTGTGGTCAGTGATTTATTTTTTCTGATGTTTCATGACAACCTGCTGTTGTGGTTTTGATGATTCTTTGGTTGTCATTTTGAAAGACAACAGCAACTGATCCCAGAAGCAAATGTCACATCTACAATAAACTGCAGACCTTCTGTTAGTTTTGCTGTTTACAAACTAATGATGTAACAAGACAACTGTGGCTGTGCTAAAAAAATGGTCAATTTTCATGGTATGGAAGTGCATGCATTTGAATTACATACTTTGAAGTCTACAGGCTGCACTGCAACTGTAGTCATTGTTTCATTTCACAAACTCCAAGTCAACCACACTTCGGTGAAACCAACCTGTCCAGTTAGGAAGCAATACTGATTGTGAATCAGTTTTACCTGCTGTTGTTCAAATGGATCAGACAACAGGTAGAAATGAGAGGCAATTAGCAAGACAACCCCTATACAGGAGTGGTTCTGCAGGTAGTGACCACAGACCTTTTCTCTGTTTTCATCCTTTCTGGCTGATGTTTTGGTCACTTTTGCATTTTGTCAGTTCTACGAAGGATTGACCTGTCCAACCAAAGTGGCTTCACACCAACTGAACCTCAAACACTTTACTTTGTTACTGATGTCAACGTCACGTCGGACATCTGAAGTTTCATACATTAAGTTTACGTACGTGAAGGTATGGTACTTTTAACTGGTAAAAAAATCGTGTCGGTGTCAACAGAACAATGTAGTAATCAAACATTTGTCGTTTTGATTGTCTTCCAGACGTCAAATAACATCTACACTGTAAACGAAGACCCTAGTCAAC
>BRDA01001321.1:0-37801 GCA_036984385.1 Crenuchus spilurus | reverse complement strand
CGTAGGAGCGCAACAACCCAGCAGCAGGACCGCTACCTCCTCCTTTGTGCAAGGAGGAACAGGAGGAGCAGAGCCAGAGCTCTGCAAAATGACCTCCAGCAGGTCACTAATATCCATGTTTCTGCTCAAACTGTCAGAAACAGACTCCATGAGGGTGGTATGAGATTTTGAGTATGATTCCAAGTCCAGACATCCAAGAGGTAATAATTTTGATTTACTTTGATCATTTTTATGTTATTTTGTTCTTAACACATTCCACTATGTAATAAATAAAGATTTTCAACTGGAATATTTTATTAATTGAGATCTAGGATGTGTTATTTCAGTGTTCCCTTTATTTTTCTGAGCAGTGTATATATATATAAAAAAATATATATAAAAAGTGGTTTTTCATTATTTAACATGTTCTGCATTGTAAATTGTAAATTAATACTAAAGTCTAAATGCATATGTAATTATTTAGTAAACAAACAATTGTTAAACAAACCATGTTTTACAAAAATGTTTTATATTTGACACTCTTCACAGTAGGCACCTCTTGCTTAGATGCAGCTTTCTTGGCATTTTCTCAGTCAGCTTTATGAGGTAGTCACCTGGAATGGCTTTCAGTTAACAGCTGTGTCTTGTCAAGAGTTCATGACTTGTATTTCTTGCCTCTTAATGTGTTTGAGACATCAGTTGTGTGCCTACTCAGTTGTAAGTTTACTACATGATTATGTGTTCCTTCATAGTCTGGATGACATATATATATATATATATATATATATGCTGTGTACTTCTTGTATCACATGCAATAATGTCAGTTGATAATGACGAAAAATAATCCTACAATCAGAGTTCAAATTTAGAGTGTTTAAGATACTAATCAAAGGCAATATATAAATTAGACTATTTTGAGGTTTCTATAAACATCTTGGTTGCAGTAACTCCTGTAATAATGACAAAATGTGAGGTCAACAGCTTAGCTTGTTAGATATTCATTTCAGGTGAATTTCAAATGTTACTTACAGGCCGAAATACCATACAATATAAGGTTAAATGCTGTAATCAGGCAGCTCTTGAACTGGTGATTCATTGTCATCCAACAGAGAACAGAGAATCTGTACTATAATCTGTACTATTGGTCAGAGAAGAGAGCTCTTTAAGGGTTCTTTATTAATGTCAGTGGTTATGTTTAGAGCCATTAAAACTCAAATTGTTCATTCCATTCCATTAACCACCTTAATCATTTGATGAGAATAATTAATTGTGACACATATAATGTACCTTAGTGACTGTGGAATGTGAATTTACTTCTTAGAACACCATTATATTCTCCATATTCTCTCTAAACATCAAGGACACTTTGTGTCTAAGTATTTTAAACATTTTGCAATCTCTAATTATTTACATCTTAGAGTTTGTAGAAGCTTCTGGACGCTTGAATTGTAAATCTTTGAAAATGTATAGGCCTTAATTCCAGGTCATTTGTCATCATTATTAAAGATAACTGATCTCCATGGGAATCTTGTGTTTAAGGTGGTTTAGAATCAGAAATTCACTTTGGGATATTTGAATAAGGAGAGTTCGGTAATTTAAACTGACATACTGTGAACCTGAAGCACTGTTGTTTTGTCCTTCAAACACCAATTCAAACTAAAACATCTTTTTGACTGTGTTGTAATCAGGGATGACTCTCACACCAAACTTTACCTACACCAGCCGCATGTCTACCACTCTAGTTTCAATTCCCATGCAATGTTGAGCAGCCATACATTCAATTTATAACAGCTTTTCTCTTCACTCATCACTTCTCTGTTTCTTCATTCACTCCTTCAGTATGGTTTCACTTACCACCTGTTGGATTTAGCCACATCATTTCATCATCAGAGCAGAACACTCAAATTCATGAGCTCACCATAAAAGGGAAAACAGATTGTTTTAGAAAGAGTTATTATATATAATTTTAAATATAAGTAATTATATCTGGGCATTTTTCAGCCTGACTGAAAGATTTTAGGAAAATATATCATTGTGATTTTTCAGACTACGACTTAAATTGCAGTATTTTTTTTATAATTAAGATTCAGGCCTTTTTTGACAAGAAGCCCAGAAAATTAAAATTTTCTGACTTGTGGCTTTAACCCTTAAGGTAGGGTGCCAGTTTGACAATAAGTTGTCAAATGGAGGTTTGGATGTCCTGGTTTGGTCCAACTTATGTACAGGAATTTCACAATCTATGTTTTAGTGTAATTTTTTAATTAAAACAAAGAATTTTTTTGTAGTAATGTCAGATACAGTTTAAAAAATCAGCTTCTGCAATTTGAAAATTTGATGCCTGGGCAGATCATGACTGAAGTGCCCTTGAGCAAGGCACCTACCCCCAACTGTAAGTCGCTCTGGATACATACATACAGGTTTACATTATGTATCTATTGCCTTAAGAACAAAGCAAATGTAAGTACAAATGTGCATGTTTTACTTCTCTTACCTAGTCTCCAGTTTTATTGCCAGGCTCATCTTTTATTTAGGCAACCAGATGATCCATTCAACATGGGTTCGTCCATTTTCTGCCTGAAACAGGTGTTGTGCTGTTTCTCAACAGATTTTTACAGTGAGAAGTGAGTCACCTACAAAACAAAATGCACCATGACGAAAATAAACCATTGCTAATGGTGGCACAAACCTGCCTATCTAGGTCACATATGGTGTTGATGAGAAGGCTTCTAAAATGACATTCTGATATGCATTCAATTCTCTGAATGCATTACAGGACATATTAACTGCTCAAATGTAAGATTTTATTTATTTATTTCGTTTTAAACTGAACACTGTGTCACACTGTCACAGTGTAACATTTTCTAGTATTGTGCTTTATCCCACTAACCATATTAAGTATTTCACATTAACAGTGTTGGGGTTCTTACTCAAAAAAGTAATCCACACCAAATTACTAATTACTTCTGTAATTGTAATAGGATTAGTCATTATTATTAAGTGCCGTCAAATCAGTTCTCACTCCTGCCAACATAGATAATGGTTCTCCAGAACATGCTGTCTTCTGTTTGAGTCTTCAGGTTTGTTAATGGCTCATTACTCTACTCATTGCTTCATGAAAAAAAAAAAGTTATATTATTATTCATTAATTCTGTATTACTGTTTGCAAAAAAAATGTTGGCACCCTTATATATACACTGTGTGCACAATTATCGGTATTAGGCAAGTGAGTATTTTGACCATATTATAATTTTGAGGCATATTTTGTAACTCCAAGTTGGATAAATTTGAATGCTTAATTGATTTAAGTATATCAGGTGATGTGTGTCTGTGTAATGAGGGAGGGTTTGGCCTAAGGAGATCAACACCCTATTTCAAGGTGTGCACAATTATTTGGCAGCATTTTTTCTTTAGGTCAAAATGGGCCAAAAAAGAGATTTAACCGACTCTGAAAAGTCAAAAATTACCAAAAGTCTCTCGGAGGGATGCAGCACTCTTGAAATTGCTAAGATATTGGAGCGTGATCACAGAACCATCAAACGTTTGTTGCAAATAGTCAACAGGGTCGCAAGAAACGTGTTGAGAAAAAAAACGGAAATTAACTGCCAGGGATTTGAGAAGAATCAAGCATAAAGCTACCAGGAACCCATTATCTTCCAGTTCTGTCATGTTCTAGAACTGCAATCTTCCTGGAGTACCAAGAAGTACAAGATGTTCAGTGATCCGAGACATGGCCAAGGTAAGAAAGGCTGAAACCCGACCACCACTGAACAAGACACATAAGCTGAAGCTTATAGCATAAGCTAGACTGGTCCAAGAAATATCTGAAAACAGATTTTTCAAAGGTTTTATGGACTGATGAGATGAGAGTGACTCTTGATGGAGCAGATGGACGGGCCCATGGCTGGATCAGTAATCAGACACCAACAAGATGGAGGTGGGGTACTGGTATGGGCTGGTATCATTAAAGATGAGCTGGTCGGTCCTTTTCGGGTTGGAGATGGGCTCAAAATCAAGTCCCAAGCCTACTGCCAGTTTTAGAAGACACTTTCTTTAAGCGGTGGTACAGGAAGAAGTCTGCATCTTTCAAAAAGACGATTTTTATGCAGGACAATGCTCCATCACATGCATCCAAGTACACCTCTGCATGGCTGACCAGTAAAAGCATTAAGGATGAAAAATGTATGACGTGGCCCCCTTCCTCACCTGACCTGAGAACTTGTGGGCAATTCTTAAACGGGAGACTTACAGTGAAGGAAAACAGTACACCTCTCTAAACAGAGTCTGGGAGGTTGTGGTTGCTGCTGCACAAAAAGTTGATTGTCAGCTGATCAAGAAACTGACAGACTCCATGAATGGAAGGCTTATCGCTGTTATTGAGTAGAAGGGTGGCTATATTGGTCACTGATCCTTTTTTATATGTCAGAAATGCTTATTGGAAGGATTTGAGTTGATTGTTTATAATTCTCACTTGAACAGATGAAAATAAAAAACTTTTGGCAGTGTGGGCAGTTGCCAAGTACTGTTGGACAAATCCGCATCTACTTGAAACTTGTGAGCAGAGGGAAGCTTGAAGTGCTTTAAAATATCCTTGTAGATGGCTGTGCTGACTTTGGACTTGATATAACACAGTGAACCAACCATCACTGTAAATTTTGTAAAGCACATTTTGCATTTAATTTAGAAATTAAGGTCACAGAGTCTGGATGAAGAGTGGAGAGGCACATAGTCCAAGCTGCTTGAGGTCTAGTGTGAAGTTTTCACAATCAGTGATGTTATGAGGATGGTTTTACATATTATATACACATTCTAATATTTAGTTGGACTGCCTTTAGCATTGATTATGGCATGCATGTGTCACCATTTTCACAAGCTTCTGCAATGTCACAACATTTATTTCTGTCCAGAGTTGCATTAATGTTTCCCCCAAGATCTTGTACTTATGATGGAAGAGTTTCACCACTGTGCAAAGTCTTCTCCAACACATCCCAAAGTTTCTCAATGGGGTTCAGGTCTGGACTCTGTCATGGCCAATCCAAAATTATTGAAAATTATGTCTCATATAAATATGTGAAAATTATGTCTCATATAAATATGTAAAAATTATGTCTCATGCTCTCTTTGACAATTTGAGTCTGATCAATCCTGGCATTGTCAGCTTACAATATGCCCATGCCATCAGGGAAGAAAACATACATTGATGGAATAACCTGGTCATTCCGTATATTCTGGTAGTCAGCTGACTTCATTCTTTGGGCTCATAACATTGCTGAACCTGGACCTGACTAACTGCAGCAACCCCAGGTCATAGCACTGCCCCCACAGGCTTGTATGGTTGGCACTAGACATGATGGGTGCATCACTTCAGCCACCTCTCTTCTTACATTGATGCTCCCATCACTCTGGAACATTGTAAATCTAGACTCATCAGACCACATGACCTTCTTACATTGCTATTCCAATCTTTATGCTCCCTAGCAAATCAAAGCTGTTTTTGCCAGTTAGCCTCACTGATAAGTGGTTACTTATGACTACACAGCTGTTTAGTCCCAATCTCTTGAGTTTGCTTCGCGTTGTGCATGTGGAAATGCTCTTTCTTTCACTGTTAAACAGATCCTTGAGTTCTACTGTTTGTTTTCAATTATTTGAATTCAACAAATATTTAAGTGACTGCCAATCATGTAGAAGAAACCCCCCCCCCATGTTTCAGCATCTCCTTAGATGGTTTCTCTGCCTCATGCCAATAATATGACCTTCTGAAACAGATCTTTTCCACGACCACAGGGGTGTCTTTCAACATAGTTGTTTAACAAATGAGATGCTACTCACTGCATCAGTTATAGTTAAATAAATTGTTGCCAGCTGAAACATAAACACCATGCAGTAATTATTATTAGATGGAACATATTATGCTATGTAGGAGCATAGTGACAGTCTGTTTTGGCCAGGCACAATTCCAATTCAACCTAAGGACTCAAAGGAACATAGTTATGAACAGCACTACTTTCAGCACATTCCTATAACTTTGTAAACACTTCCCTCTGCACATGATTGGTATTAACTGTTCAGTCCTGAGCCACGTTACTGAATATATATATATATATTTAAAAAGCTGTGATGCACCCAGAACAACAGAAATAAAGGGGAATAATGCAGGGGGGGTTAAGCAGTGAATAAACAGATAAAATGGCAGAAGAGAATGAAAATGATGAAAGTGGGTGCAGTCTTACTTCATAGCCTGGGGCCAAGACGAAGAACCAGAGAGAACACAGGCGGGGGATGAATGTGGGGAGAAGTCTGGGTTAATAACAAAGTAAAGTTCTGCCTCAGGGACAAATGGAAGACTTTGTTAATGTTGTTTTTTTATTTTCTCCTCAGTCCTACACAGAGGAGAGCTTTTTTCTTTTTGTTTTTTTTGGATCAGAATTACACAGTGTTTTACAAGGTTCATGTCTCCAGTCTTTTCATGCATGGTGTGTTTGCCTGAGTTGGGATGAAATCACCTGGAAGTGTGTGAATATCCAACAGCCTTAAAAGCAAAGTGGAGCAGCTGTGGGTTTCTTTCTTGTATGGTTGTGATGGTAACAGGGCACGAGAAATCGCACTGCTGGGTTGTTTTGTCTTTAAAGGAGCTTTTACATATGAAAAGTGATACATTGGTGCTACTCTATGCAGTGCCAGTGAGAATTGCAGATAATAGTGGATTTTGCTTTTACAAAATGCAGACATAATCTCCTTCAGGGCACGACTTCTGCAGACACACTCCAGTGATGTTAGACTGCAGTTGATTTTCAACAGGCAAAGCCTACATGCAGCTGCCTGCTATGTCATACAAGTACATATTTTGGCATTATAGAGCACTATTAACCTTAAAACGCCACTGTGTGCTTCTGGATCATCCTTCTTTTTTCCTTCCCAATGTGTTTGGTAACCATTCGACCCTCCCAATCATTTGTAATGTTTCTGACTCTAGGAGGGTGGAGACTCACACAGGCCTCCTCCAGTGCATGTGAAGTCAAGCTCTGCCTCTTTTTGAACTGCTACTAATACATCACTGCCGGGCAGCCCAAACGCTCTTAGGAAAGTGCAGAATCCCCAGTTCTGATGGATTGCCTGGCAGAAGCCTGAGACAGCCGACATTATATAGTGCTGTTGGGGAACACGGCCAATTTTGCTCTCTTGGGCACCAGTTATAGCGTCTTAGTCCGCTAAGCCACTTGGGGTCTTTTGGATACACCTTCTTAATTTGCATTCCTGAATCTTATGATTTTAATACATCAGTTACACAAAACATGTTTTTTAAAGAACCCTTCAGACTAGCATAAAATGTGTTTTCTGATTTGTAATTTAAATAAATTCTTACGGTTTACTGTTGAACAGACACACATACACAAAACATGCATTATTAGTTCTGTCCCAGGCTGCACAACACTAAAGGGACTTTATGTATATTAATCTTGCAACTCGGCTTTGGGTCACAAAAGGTAGTCCTTCAGAAAAAAACTCAGTTCTTGTGCTCAGTTCAATTTGATTGGGAATTATTCAAATTTAGTAAAGGGCTGCAGGAAAAAAATCTACATTTAACATTTAAATGTAACATATATTCTAACAGCATAACACTTGGTTTATTTGAAGCTAAATTTTAAATTGCTTTCTCAACATAAGCAGAAATGAATAATATTAAAATAAAGCAATGCATCTCTGAATTATTTGTAAGTAATATTAACCATTAATAATAATAAGAATTATAATAAATTAATAATTAATCTTAATTAATATTTAATATTTTTATAATAGAAATAATTAAATAATTATTTTATAATGAATAATATTATGAATAATGGGTAATTAATGTTAACTATTAACTGCTATTCAAGATCATTTATGTTTCAGATGTGCTACTGAAACTTTTTAATGTGATGTGCATTTCTGTAGATATCAATGTGTCACTCAATGTCATCAGCTACATGAGTACTATTTGATATCACTCATCGTGATGTGCTTAGAGGTAAGTGCCTGAGGTATAAGCATCATTTACTTGTTGGTCCACTTAAAAATGAAGGCAAGTGTCAAAACCATGTACAACTATTTTCCTTTCATTTTTGTGTACTTATTTATTTAAAAATTGTCCACTTTTGTTGTGTCACTCAGTGTACATGCTCTTGCTAACATAAACTCAACATGTTTTATACAGCAAACAGACTAATTAAATATTAATCAAGTGTCCATTTTCTTGATGATTATGTTGATGTTTTATGCTTTAAGCTACAATGGTTTGGTAAAATGTCCTGTTATTACACTTAAAACAGGCCAGTTCTTACAAAAGTTGCCAACAAGGATTATATCATCATTGCAACAGAATTTATTTGGGTTCCATAAAAGATGATCCTTTAAAACAGCTACAATGAAAAGAATAAATTAAAATTAAATACAGGCTCTTTAACCTTTAAAAACATCTCATTTACAAAAAACATTACAGACTCAATAAATAGAAATATCTATTACCCACAAATTCTACACTTTGAAAGATGATAAAAGGCATATACAGTGGAACCTTGACTTTTTTGACCTTGAGTTTAATTCGTTCTGTGACGGAGCTCGTATCTCAATTAGATAAACTCAAATTGTGTATCAAATTACATTTCCCCATTATAATTAATTAAAATGCTATTAATCTGTTCCAGTTCCCCAAAAAGCAATTTTTGTAACGTTGTTTTAAATAAGAAAAAATTTTCTTTATAAATAACAAATAATGTATAAAATAAGAGAGAAAGTTAAAAAAACTGGTTTATTAAGTGTATTTAACTTGATGATCAGACGAAGATGCTGATGGAGGTGGATGAGGTTGGCAGAGGAAGTTGGGGGACGTTTTCATTTCATGCTCTATCACTTAACTTGCTAGCAACACTTAATGCTACAATTTATTGCTAAACATAATTGCTACTTTTTCATTTTTTTTTATTTTACTTTATCTTCTTCTTTTTCACTGACTTTTGCCTATTTTGCCACACTTTCCTCACTTTTACTTGAAGGGTATTTCAATAAAATATAGTCCAAGGAGGTTTATTTGTTCCTCCCTTTCAAAAAGTTTTGAAAATGAGGGGCAGTGTGCTCACACAGTGCCAAACCAGAACCTCTTCTTCTAAGCACTGATCTTGGCACTCACTCACCCTAGCTAGTGACTCCTAGTGGTGGGTAGCATAAGCTCATTTACTTGTATGTTCATGGGGGTATTTCAGTGTGTGTGTAGTGTGTGTTGACTATATAACTCCATGATCTTGGTGAGCTGTGGACATAATTACAGGTGTGGTGCAGTTTGATGGTATCCTTACACTAAGGACCCCTTTGAGTGTCACTTGAACTTTGAAAGGCTTACCATGGGTGGTGCTGCACCTGCTGAGCATGGGAATCAGCTCCCTAGCACACCCAGACTACACTTTTATATGTGTGTGTGTGTGTGTGTGCGTTTTTGTGTGTGTTCTGTGTTCTCTGGCATTATGTAACACGAGTGAACCCAGTTTGTGTTTTTGTTAGAGGTTTTCATTCATTCCTCTGTTGTGGAATTTAGTTGAGTTTGGTGTATTTTGACTTTCTCATAACATTAAGCTTCAGCCACTTTGCCGTTATGTGCTTGAGACCAATTTTCTTTTAACAGGCAACCTTCCCATGGGGTAAGGTTTCACATATGCATCTCCTCCACATGGAGCTCTAGCTGTCCTTTGACATATAGAACATATTCTGCCATTAAATTAATGAGCAACATCAGTTTTGATTTTCTTCACATTGATATACAAGCTTAGATGAATGGAAAAGCTAAAGTAAGCCCTGGATCTGATTATTTCAGTAGAACCCTCTTTTATAAATTCCATACCTGCCAACACTCCTGATTTTCACAAAAGTCTCCCTATGTTTAACCCTTTCTCTCTTGTTAATCTCATGATTTGTATTGATGCAAATCAAATGGGTGTTTCTCACTTTCTGTGAGGGGTTTCTTTTCTGGTATCTGGCAACCCAACCCAGAGACAGAGCAGAGCAAACAACCCTGTCTGATGTGTGTCACTTTTCACCAAACTGTACTCAGGGGCATTGTTAGTAGAGAGCATTTGGTGCCCAAACCTCATATCAGGGCATTTCTAGAGTACTTGTACAGGAGCACTCACAGAAGCTAAAGGGGCACAGCTGTACTCCTCTGCCTGTCCATCTGTCATCTAGCAACAACCCTGTTAAACACAAAATGGATCTAGTGATTTAACACTAAAGTGAGCAACCTGGAATACAGTTTTCAGTTTAGAAAACATGTCTGTATCAGGCATATTGAAAGTGGCCATCATGTCCTAGATCAGGGGTGGCCAACCCTGGTCCTGGAGAGCCGCATTCCTGCCCAGTTTGGTGATCTCCCTGATCAAACACACCTGATTCAACTCCGCAGGCAATTAGCAGGTTTAATTGTAGTGTCAGAGCAGTGACATCACCAAACTGTGCAGGAATGCGGCTCTCCAGGACCAGGGTTGGCCACCCCTGTCCTAGATCATGTCAAGGACATCATGTCCAAGCCTTCATCCAAGCCAAAGAACCCCAACTTCCTCAAGTTTTAAATCAATGTTGTGGATCAGCTACACCTTTAAAATGGTCCTCTAACAGAAATTTCTCTTACAAGTTAGATAGAAAATACAGCCTTTTAAAATGAGTAATTAACTGTTATATTGATTACATCACAATGCTCTTTTTTTGCCAATTTTCTCCCCTTCCCAATGTGGTAGTAGCCAATTAACCCATCCCATCCACTAAGGGGCTCTCCCCATTACTTTTGCACTGTTCCTGACTCTAGGAGGGTGAAGACAAGCACACGCCTCCTCCACTGCGTGTGAAACAGCCTCCGCCGCTTTTTGAGCTACTGCCGATACACCGTCACTTGGGACCCAACGTGCTCGGAGGAAAGTGCAGGGTTCCCAGCTCTGAATGGACCAATCAGATGCTGAGCCAATGGACATTGCAATGTGTGAGTGTCAGGTAGAGAGAGCACCATCTACCCACCCAGAGAGAGCACGGGCAATTTTTGCTTTCTTGTGCTCCGGCATGTTGATGACAAACAGCATGACCGGGATTCAAACTCACGACCCTCTGGTCATAGTGTCAGTGTCTTAGCCTGCTGAGCCATGATGCTCATGTTGAAAGCTTATCAATGCACCTTTACAGTGTAGTATAAGTAAAGCCTATGCTAACTTAACCTTTGCTGGTTTAATCAGTGCTGTTGCTTTAGTGATCTAATATGTGTTTTTGGAACATTATGCAATTATAAGTGGCAATAACCAAAACATAAAATTATGACCTATCATTCCTTTATTCTTTTGTAATGAAATGACTTTCTATTAAATATAAATTTGATCAAATGAAACAAACTTACTCAAAGTATTAATTGCATATGGAACAAAACTGGGGCATTATGGGAAATATAGTGCTGGTAGTGAATTTGCATGACGTTCTGTACTTCTGCTGTGATTTAAGTGGAGCACAAAATTATTTAATTGGGAAACAGTAACCACTAAATTGGGCATAATGAACCTCATATGCATTAACAAAAATCTTGTTTTTTGAAAGCGAAAATACAGTTTTTGTATTTTTTTTCACAGCTTAATGTTAGCATGCATGCATTTCACATGTTTTGTAATTGAGTCATTTGTTTGGGCAACAAGAAAATGTTTGTGAATGAACCTCACAACTCACAGATTGGTCATAACAACAGACTGATATGTGCAATAAAAAAGAAATTAAAAAGTAAATAATATATATAATAAAATAAAAAAGTTAAACAATTTGAATTCCACATAATTAGATGTCACACTTTATGAGGAGATTAGACTTCACTTAATCCAATCTCCTAAACCAGGAGAATACTGTACTTTATATGGGCACCTGTTTGGGTTGACACTTATGCATAACTGCTTTGCATAAGTCTACATGCATTAAGTCAAACTGGTGCTTCTTAATGGCTTAGTCTTTAGAATGGAGCAATTTCTGGCCCACATGGACCCAAAACGTACACTCCTTCAGAGCCATAAACACATACAAACAGCCACTGCAACAGTGCTGTGGGATTAGATTTCTCCCTTTGCGCTTGCAAGGTTAATAAGTTTGGCGGCAGCACAGTCTCGACTGCAGCCTGTGAAATGGACTTGTTAGTAGCAATGAGGAGAGCACTGGAAGGTAATTCAATCTCACACAGAGTTTAAAGGGAGCCCTATTACATCAGGCATAGCTGCTGGCACTGGCTAAATGAGTCCTCCCAGCCTGCTCCTGCTCCTGCTAGCAGAGTTGTTGAGAAATTTAAACGCAGGCCTCTTCAAACAGTTTATAGACTGCCAATTAGTGCCTTCCTGGTAAAGGAGCTCCTGTACCCCTTTCCTTTCAAATTCACATGTTGCATATTAAATGTAATACTATATTAATATACTCAGCTGCTAGTTTATTATGTACAGCTACATTTCCATTTAGGTGCATTGGGTAGGTTTTCAGACCTCCATACCCAACCATTTGGGTAAAAGAAGCACCACAGGACCACTGCTTACCAGTATTTGGATGAACACTTATTGGTGCAGTTGTTATGACTCATTTAGGACTGTTGCTATGTTTTTTCCGTCAGTTTTCAGTCTCCTAGATGTTCAAAACCAGATCCACTATAATGTCTAAATGCACACCTACAATCAGAATCAGAATCAAGCTTTATTGGCCATGTACTGTATGCTCACACATACAAGGAATTTGCTTTTGGTTGCAGTGACTCACAGTGCACAAAGATTAACAACAGAAAAGAAAAAAACTATCACACACAAACCCTCACACACACACACTCAGTAGTCCTATCTATAAACTTTACAAAGTGCATGTATTATATTAAGGTGCTGATTGCAGCATTTATGTGCAGTAGGGCAAAGTGACAAAGCAAGTAGTGTGTAGTTTGTAGTGTTTTAAAGTGCAGAAGAAAGAGAGACCAGGCATGTGTGTAATAGGAATGTTCAGGAGAGTGATGGCGTGTGGGAAGAAGCTTCTCTGTAGCCTGGTTGTCCTGATCCTCATTTGGCTAAAATGCTCATTTACCTCATTTGGCTAATGTTGTATATGAGTTATAATGATGTTACATATCATACACATGTATTACATTTATCACTTTATATCGTTAGAGTAACAATGCTGATCTGGATTTAATTCATGACATTAACAAAGCCCTAAATACAATTATACATAGTCAATTCAGATCAGTGCTTTTATTTTATAATGCTGGATAAATACATCCATCCATTATCTTCTGCTTAATCCTGGTCAGGAATACAGTGAGTTCCTTACCCCTTCACCAGGTGCAGCACAAGGCATTACACTCTGAGCTAAGTCCAGGAAAGGGCGCCAATCAATCGCTGGGCACACACACACACACACACACACACACACACACACGCACACACACACACACACACAAACTAGGGTTGTCACAATACCACAATTTTGACTTTGATACCGATACTAAACGTATCCAATTCTCGATACCAAAACGATACTTTGGCAAAAATACAACAAAAATATAGTAATTCCTTTGCCTGAAATTAATTTGTGTAACACTGAAAAATCAGATTGATTTTAATTTTTTTATTCAATTTAAACCTTGCTAAATAAAGCAATAGAATTACTATATAATACATACTTCAAACATGGCCTTTCTTATTCTGCAATTAGATGTTAGAGAGTTTCTTTGCCTGTTTAAGGTTCCTCATATGTCTGTCTAATGTAATGGTGTATGTTGTAATGATGTAATGGTGGCCTGACTGGATGAACTTGAAGGAGTGATGGAAGTTGTCTTCTGAGTAAGGAAAAAAAGAATGAGATGAACAATGATGATTTGAAGTTATAACCACTGCTCTGTTTTAAACACTAATATTTTACTGTTTAAAATCAGCCACATTAAATTGACTGATTAGATAGTCTACATGCTTTATAGCCCAACTGCGATGGAAAAGTGCTCTAGTGATCCCAAATACTCCCCATGAGTACTGATATGCACTCAGCATTCGATATCCAAATGTTAATTCTAGTATACTAGTACTAGTAAATACTAGTACAACTCTAGTATTATTTTTTCGCATCTGTACTTTCCCACTATTGTAAGTCGCTTTGGATAAAAGCGTCCGCTAAATGCAATGTAATGTAATGTAATGTAAAAAGTGAGCAAACTAAATATTTCACTAACCACTTAAGAAAGCTCTGTTAAGTTTACTAACCGGTTGAGTTTTCACCTCTTTGTAGAGGTTGCAGTGCTTGTTGGCTAAATGCTTAGCCAAGTTACTGCACTTGCCTGTTTTTTGCACTGGAGAGATTTATAACATCGTTTGCATACTGAGTTTGTTGTGTCTATTGGCTTCCCATCTTCATCAGCGATGTAGGTAAAATATGTCAACACTTCACTCCTTGAGCCATTTTTTTTTCCACAGTTTGTGGATGTGAGAGAACTTTTTCGGTTTTCGCGTCACCATGCGACAGCATTCACACTGCTCCAGCTGTGTCACCATGCATGTCAAAACAGCACACACAATTTGATTCAGATGCTCTGAATCAGTATTCTGAATAAGTGAATCAAATTGCGCATGCTGATTTGACTATAGTACTAGCTATAGTATTAAATGCATCGAGTATTACAGAATCAAATGGTTTGAAGTTTCGCAGTATTGAAAAAGCATCAAACTATCAATGCCTTGTGCATCTCTAAGACACACACACACACACACACACACACACACACACACATACACACACACACACACAAGGACAATTTACAGTACCCAATTCACCTGACCTCCATGTTTTTGGACTGAAGAAACCAGAGACTCCGGAGGAATCTCACACAGACATGGGGAGAACATGGAAACTCCATCCAGTTGAGGACTTCAACAAAAGACCTCAGCGCTGAGAGTAACCACCAAGCCACCCATGCTTGATAAGTATGTTAGTAAAATGTTTTATGTGTAATATGATACAAATGTTTATTCAATGTTTCTTTTGAGCTCTTCCAAGCTAAGACACCTGTTCTGGGAACATTATAAAAGTGGACTTTTTGAACTTGCATGGACCTTCAGTATTCAGGGAACAGCATTTCCATGTGTCTAATGAAGTGTCCAGTAAGTGTATGCAGAGTCAAGTAAAAGGATGAAGTAAACCTGGCTTTTCCAGTGCTCTGTATTTCTTGTCTCTCACATATATAGAAAGTAGCATGTAGGCTATGGAGCTGCATAGTCATGTGCCTAGGGCATTCAGATTCAGTTGTGTGACAGTTTCTAAGTCCCTTGGCAAGATGATGAACTGTTGGCTCATGGTGTCAGAATAATGATGGACTGATGGACTTGAAAATAGTGAGTAACATTCTCCAACTCGCCAGCCTCCCTCTGACAAGCAGCTTGGCAGACAGTAGAGTGCTCCAAGTGTGTTTGACTTGGAGTCTTCCCAATGCATGGGCGAGGGGAATGATCTCATTTACTGATATTGTAAATGAAAAGTTGCCCATTTTCTCAGTGCTAGTGGCAAACAAGATGGAGTGCAGTGTGTTACCTTAGCTGAGACACATGAGACTAGAAGTAGTGTGAGGTAGTTTTTACCATAGTTTTTTTTCCCAGTCCAGGTCTTCATGCAAAAACAGGCATTAAGATGAATGATACAAGAGTAATATAAAAGTTTACTCATGCCAAAGTCACTCAGGTGGATTAACTTACATCAATTATAGGTTGTTCTTAAACAATACATACAAATCCCAAAATTTTATCAGTTATAGGTTCTATATCTAGTATGTCTAAACCAAAATAAAAAAACCCACATGTTCTGTACTTTGAGTAGAAAAAGAGGTATAGCATGTGTTGGACATGAAAAATGTTCCTGAAAATGAACTTAATGTGACACTATTTAACAGGGGTGTCGTTGTGGGGGGAAAAGTGGGACAGAGTTAGCAGGGCCCCACATGGGGGAGGGCCTTTGAGGAGTCTGGAATTTTATTTTCCTTTAAATATGAAAGGAAATAATATTTAATAAAAGGAGGAGGGAGGCTGGGCATTGCTTGTGTATAGGGCCGATAATTTGATGCTATGCCCCTTATCACAAACAGTGACTTTAGGGGAGCATTTTACTTCTATTGTTTATTATTGATTTAGTTTTATTTGTAACACAACATGCCATTGTGCCAAACAATGGTGACACTCAACTGAATGTTTAAAAATAAAAAAATTAATGTTACCCAATGAATAGGTGCTATTCTGATAAACATCACCTGTGAATTTAGGTGGGCATTTAACTTTTTTTCTGATTTAGTGATGGGCCTGCTCATAACAAAAATCACATGACATCATGCAGCCTTCATAACACTAAATTACACTGTACCTAAGCAATGATGACACACAATTTTTTTTGTCAGTTTTGTCAACCTGCATGTAATTATTAAAACACCATAGGTTTACAGGTTCCTTCCTACAATGGTGCCACCACAATTTCTACCACTTCATAACTTCCTTAAATCCCCGTTTCCTTCACAATCCACTTGGAATAACATCCATCACTCTTATTCCATTGTTTTACTTACCATTATTCCTTCTCTATACACTGATTTTCCCAATTAAAATTAAATAAACCTATAATTTGTATACTGGCTAAAATAAAATAAGTTCAGTTTAAGCTCTAGATTATGCCTTTCAGTCAGTAATGTCTTTCATGAAGTTCACACAAATGACTAGAATGCACTCAAAATAAATAATGATTTGAATCTACATTTAAAATTTCATTCACAACAGCACCCTTCATCACTCACCTCAGCAACAGCACTCTCTCCACTGTCCCTACATGATCACCTACCTCTGACTCTCTGCCTCTGACTCACTCTCAGTATCAAGCGCCTACATTAAGAGAAATGGATTAAGCATTGCTTTTTTCTATTGCTACCTGATATAAGTCAGGGTGAACTTGGCCTCATTCTTGGCATAATAATATGGTTTAACTGTCATCAGAGTTTGGATGAAGTGATAGTTAACTTATGTTAAGCTAGCTGATGTATCACCAGACATTGACTAGCCAGCTAACTGGACTAACTTTCCATAGAAAAACACTTTCCTGTGTGAAAATGCTTACCATTTCTTTGTAAAGAATTTCCTAATGTCCATTTTGTCTGAGGAGGCCATTCTAGGCTACTCCAGGACCATTACAGAGCCACTCCTTCACTGCCCGAGCAGTGTATTTGGGATCATTTTCATGCCGGAAGGCCCAGCCATGTTTCATGTTCAATGCTTTTACAGATGGAAGGACGTTTTGGCTTACAATCTCACGATACATGGCCCCGTTCATTCTTCCCTTAACACAGATCAGTCGTGCTGTCCTCTTTGCAGAAAAACAGCCCCAAAGCATGATGTTTCCAGCCCCATGCTTAACAGTAGGTATGGTGTTCTTGGGATGCAACTCAGCATTCTTTTTCCTCCAAACATGGCGAGTGGACTTGAGTACCAAAAAGCTCTATTTTGGTCTTATCTGACCACATGACCTTCTCCCATGCCTCCTCTGGTCATTGGTGAACTTGAAATGGGCCTGGACATGTGCTGGCATGAGCAGGGGCACCTTGAATGCCCTGCATGATTTTGAACCATGATGGCATAGTGTGTTACTAATGGTTCTCTTTGAGACTGTGGTCCCAGCTCTCTTCAGGTCATTGATCAAGTCCTCCTGTATAGTTCAGGGCTGACTCCTGACCTTTCTCAGAATCATCCTTACTCCATGAAGTGAGATCTTGCATGGAGCCCCAGACAGTCATCTTGTGTTTCTTCCAGTTTCTAATAATTGTGCCAACAATTGTTGCCTTCTCACCAAGCTGCTTGCCTATTGTCCTGTAGTCCATCCCAGCCTTGTGCAGGTCTAAAATTGTGTCCCTGTTGTCCTTAGAAAGCTCTTTGGAGTGTGATTGATTGAGACTGTGGACAGTTGCCTTTTATAGAGTTCAATATAAGTTCAAACAGGTGCAATTAATACAAGTAATTAGTGCATAATAGGAGGGCTTCTTAAAGAAGAACTAACAGGTCTGTAAAAGCCAGAATTCTCGCTGGTTGTTTCTTGACCAAATACTTATTTTCCACCATAATATACAAATAAATTCTTTAAAAATCCTACAATGTGATTTCCTGGATTTTTTTCCTCATTTGTCTCTCATAGTTGAAGTGTACCTATGATGAAAATTACAGACCTCTCTCATTTTTCTAAGTAGGAGAACTTGCACAATCAGTGGCTGACCAAATACTTTTTTCCCCCATTGTATATATAATCCATATAACATATATATATATATATATATATACAGCGTATATGTTGACAAAACACCCACATTTTTTCAGATTTGTAGTAAATTTGTAGTATTGATTTTAATGTCTCCTTGCACTCGGAAATTAAAGCACAGGAGTTAAATAAAGCATCATGGAATCAATTTATAGACTAAAATGTATCTAAACTTTGGACACAAAGTAGCACCGTTGTCAGATATAACAGCTGAACACAATCATGAAATTCTTTCTACAATAGACATCAAATATTCTTCAGACAGTTCTTCACAAATCTGCTGCAGAAGTTCACATAAATGTTGGCACTTGTAGGTTTGCTTTGCTTTGCTTTTCACTTCATCCCAAATCAGCTGGATGGGGTTTAAGTCTGGAGACTGCTCCAGTCCACGTTTTCAAGCTTACCATCTTGTTCTTCTTTCCTGAGCTAGTTCTGGCAGAGCTTGGACTTATGTTTGGGTCATTATCTTACTGTAGGATGAAACCCTGACCAACTAGATGCACACCAGAAGCTTTCTAAAACTTTTGACTGGTAGTGTACAGTGGTGTGAAAAAGTGTTTGCCCCCTTCATGCTTTTTTTGCATGTTTTGCATGTGTAGTTTTCAAGGATCTTTTGGTGGACTTCACTTTGTAAGGCAGGTCTTATTTAAGTGATGTCTTGATTGAGAACAGGTGTGGCAATAATCAGGCCTGGGTGTGGCTAGAGACAATGTACTCAGGTGTGAGAAACCACAGTTATGTTTTAACAAGGGGGGCAATCACTTTTTCACACAGGGCCATGTAAATTTTTCTTCGTTAATAATAAACACATTCATTTAAAAATAGCATTTTGTGTTTACTTGTTATCTTTGACTAATATTTAAATTGGATTGATGCTCCGAAACATTTTTGTGTGATAAACATGCAAAAAAACTGGAAATCAGGAAGGGGGCAAACACCTTTTCACAACAGTATATATATTATTTGTGCTGTATAGAAAATTTCTACTATTATGTCTACACACAATTGCGACCCTGATAAGGATTTAGTGGGTGTGATAATGAATGAATAAATGAATGAATGAATGTCTACACACCTTCCCATTTTTGCCTGCATCCAACACACCAGCTACAAGAACCAACTATTCACTTATATCTAATGTATCCTACACCTTCTCATGAGCAATGTTTTGGCTTGTCAGTGTATGCCCATATAAATTAATGAAATGGAAGTTACTCTGCTGTGAGGGGTTGTGTTTTTCTCTCTTTCAGTAGAAAATCAGTTGAAAGTGAAATATTTATATAATCTCAAAATGAACCATTTGTCCATTTGGCCTTGCCAGAAGCTGTTTGATCTCCACAATGTAAAAAACTGGCTATGTTCTGGAAAAATCCAGCATTTAAAATGTTTGATCTCTTGCTACATTTCTCTTTATTATTTGCTGTGAAATGTACTAGATGATGTGGAGACAAATATTCAGTTACAGCCACTGTTTCCTCTAAGCTGCGTGTGTGCGCAATTGCGCACTGCTGACACGGTCTCCACACACAGAAAATCTGCACTGCGCACAAAAAAATTACTGAATTTAAAATAAAATAAACACATAATTTATTCTGTACTATTTTGCAATGTGAGTCAGTGAGTGACCGGTGACTGGCTGCTCCAGCCAATGATGCGATTCACATACTTATTCACGCAGCTAATCAACATCATTGACAGGGTATGACAGTATCCTTATGTGCAGCCACACCTGTGTGTTAGCTAGGAAAGTGGTATTTCCAGAGTTGCCAGGTTCACACACACAGAGAGACAGACAGACAGACACAGACACACAGAAGGTGAAGAGAAAACAGTTGCTAGCTAATATGCCATGTAAATGGGGGAAATATGGGTATTGCAAGGACTGGGAAAAGGAAAAAGGTTTGATATAATGGATTAAAAAAGGCATATTGCAAATACTGTAAATGTGAAATGAAAAAGTCAGTTCCTTTTTTTTTTTTTTTTTTTTTTTGCCACAAAGTAATTATGTTACTATTAAATGTTCATTGACGGGGATATAAAACTGTTATAAAAGAACTAATAAACACTAATGTTACCATATTATTAATGACTGATAATAAATCCCTTATAAACAAAATACTAAGTTATACACTCATAGTTGTTTTGCCATTCGCTTCAAACATGTGACAGACATATTTTGGGCTAGTTCAAGCTTCTGAAGGGCGGGTTTTAGACTGACTTTGGGCTGGATATTTCTGCTGGACCTGGCAACCCTGGATGTTGCCGATGTGGAGTGAAGACATGCTAATGCTAATGCTAAATGCTAAGTGTTGCTTATGTTGACCCTTTATAATAATGACAAAACGAACAGGCAAAACATGTTGCGAAGCCAAAATAAGCTGAAGTACCAACATTCAGCACAAAATTCATAAAAAAAAATTTAAGTCGGGTAAAAAAAAAAAAAAGAAATTTAAGTTCTCAATCACATTTGTGCTCATTTAGTGTCCGTTATGGGGGCAGCCATGGCCTAGTGGCAACGATCTGGTCTTGTGACTCAGACAGGACATGACTGAATTGCCCTTGAGCAAGGCACCTAACCCCCTAACTGCTCCCTGGGCGCTGGTGGATGAGGGCTGTCCACCGCTTCAGTCACAAATTCTCACAGCCTAGTGTGTTCAGTAGTGTGTGTCTGTGTGTGTTTCACTGCACAAATGGGTTAAACGTGGAGGTCAAATTCTGTTGTGTGAAAATCAAATTGCTTCAACTTAATCTTATTTACAATTTTCATTTATGGATATTGATTATTGAATACTGTCACTAGTTTATGAGTAGTAAAAATGCAAATAATCGTGTCAGTATATACTATATTTTGCAGATAAAGAGTTATAGGACATGTGTCGCTCATCACAGTGCAGTGTCCAGAGCCATTGTTAGGGATGGCATTTTAGACTATTTTTTGAAAGTGAAAGTAAAGTTTGTCTCTGTCCCACTGGGCTACTGTGTTCGCCAGGTGACCTCCCTCCCCACTCGATGAGATCTCACTGCTAGACTCCCTGTCTCCCAGACCACACTAGGACTTTTGCCATAGTTAAAATGAAATATTTATACATCCAATAGCATTAACATACTACACAGGTCATGATCAAGATTTTTGTAATTGTCATTGTAATTGGGCTAAAGCACTTAATTAAAAGTATTCTGACAGAAATGCTGTAATTAGATTCTTTTAATAAACCATGTAACTTGGATGGATGTGACCCTGTAAAGCTGCTTTGTGACATCAGTTGTAAAAAGTGCTTTATAAGTAAATTTGTTTTGATTTGATATGAGTGCACGATGTTGCTCACAGTGGTTCAGGGCACCGCTCAGAGAGTTTATGTGTTTGCTCAGACACATGAAAAATTAGAGGGAACATTGGCTACAGCAGTGGCGAAATTTAGTTTTAAGAGGGGGGACACAACTGGCATGGGGGAGTGGGGAGGACTTGAACAAATTAAATTAGTATTAATTATTATTACATATTAATACATTATTTAAAAATATTTCTAATGACATTTTATTAATATTATTAGTTACCATAAGTAACAATACTAACTATTAATAGTATTATTAATAATAAAACAATAAAATGTATATTAATATTAATACAATATTAATAAATGATTCAATTGAATATTTAATAAGACTCAGAATCTTTCAGTTCACTGTGTTTTCTAGTAGTTCTTGTAGTTTTATATTGTTACTGTTAAGTTCACTGTTCCGTTTGTGGTTTGTAGCATAAAATTATTACCTAATTGTCTTTCACCTTGTTAGTCAAACACCAATTTTACACTTATTTTTGTATTATACAGTCAATAAACCTCATACATAAACAAGTACCTCATTTTCAGTAAAAATAAGCAGTTAACACAGGTCAATGTGTGCCAAAGACCACAGAAGGGTTAACTATTTACATTTCAACATAACCAACTTATCCAAAGCTTCTAAACACAGATACAGATTCAAATGCCCAGCATGTTAACAACTTATTCCGGGCCAATTATCTTGCAAACAGTTCAGACGGCCAATCATACATTAGTAAGAAATGTCAGAGCTATTTCATGAGATGGGTGGTCTTAAGGGAAACAGGCTTCAGCTTTGTCTCCATTTAATATAACATAACATTGATTTTGGGCAGAAAAATCTACAGAGGACTAAAACTTTTGAAAAAGTGCAGGGGACATTAACACTCTTTTTGGAAATAGTGTGCCAACAGCAAATACTTTAATATGAATCATACCAGGTACTGACACAAAAAACTTCCTTCTCATTGTAATATACTTCAAAGGGGTATAAATCATTTTGAACACTGGCGCTAAATTTTTAAAAAGGGATGCTTATAGTTGGTTTAGGACATAATATATTTTATAAACAAACCCCATAAATCCTTAACCTAATTGTGTGCAGGCAGATGTGATGGTCAGTACGTGCAAGAATACGTGAGTGCTTAACACTGGGGAACCAACTTACCTCAAGTAGGCTTGGCCAGTCCCAGCTGAGTCCTTTCTAAGACAAAGAACAAGTTTTGTAGGTTATTAGAAGTTCAATCTGGGAAATGAAGGAACAAATCAAAGTCCAAAAAGTCCAGTAAGGAGAAAAGACCAGTAGTGTCCTCAATAACAATGGCTTCCTCCATGCAACGCTCTCTGCTCTTCTTCCAGGTAACCTCTTTTACCATCTCTTCTTCTGAGGTACTTTATACTCTATGGAGCCTTTTGGATGTAACTAGTGCCCCCAGTGGAACATGTATAATGTGATAGTGTGTTATCTATGTAAGTGCACTATCTAATCCTCAGACTGGTCAAGCATTAAATCGGGCCTCCAGTTCAAAGTTATTTGTTAATGGTTCCAATTGTTCTAACATCATATTAAGAACATTTCATTAGAATGTGAAATGAAACCTCATACTGTACTCATATGTCATATAGAGAGAACTTTGGATGTATAGATGTTCCTGACAGGGTTCTATTTCTACATTTCTAGATCGATATTTTGCAGTGACAAATTATCCCAATGACATGCAGCTCTATTAGATCAGTAAACTGGTAAAACAGGAAATACAATATATAAAATTGCTTACTGTAAAGCTTCTTCCATACATTCAGGAGAATAGATGACTTTGCAGAATGATGCTCTGGAAAGACGTGCTATGGAACTGAGACAATGATTTTGTAGGGGCTCACTGGGAGCCAAATGGCCTTTTAAAACTAGAGGGAATTGAACCTTTTCAAATATTCATCACCTTGACTTTAATTATTCAGTCCCATTCTCACCAGAATAGAATATGTTGCTCTTTTGACAAATTAATTTAACTTTCTTGACATGTACAGTACATATTTTAAGGTAGTTGCCCTTGATGCAGACCTTGATCCTCCTCATGACATCATGACTGAATTCTGCATTATATTGTTTTAAATGTGATGTCTACCCTACCACACGTTCATCTGAATATCAAGAGCCCACAATGTACAGTGCAGGTGAATGTATGCACTGGAGTGTCATTTCCACTTTTTGACATCATGTTTCACTTTCCTCATGGATGTGAGAAGCCAGGTTGGAACAGTATTCTCAGAAATGACACTTCCAGTCAAAGTACTGATCAGCAGTGAAGCAGTGTGTCATATGCAGTCTGTGGCTAGATGCCGTCAAGAATACCACTAGCTGTGTTATCACTGGAAGTGAGGGAAGTGGTTGCACTCCAGAAATCAGTTATGACTAAGTTAGAAGACTGGCATAATAAGAAGGAAATACATTTAAAAATGGAAAGAAAACACTATTAAAACACTGTTAATTATAACATTTTGCTGAAGCACTCATAATTGATCTAAAGTCGTGCTTGAAAGTTTCTGAACCCTTTTTGTTTTCTGGAGTACAACTTGTCATGGAAAATATTCAATGTAATGAGTGACCCCAAAAGTTTGACTATGACTGTATATACTATGCACATGTATATGAGTTACAGTTGTATCTTGCTACAGTGGTGCTTTAAAGTTTGTGAACCCTTTAGAATGTTCTAAATTTCTGCATAAATATGACCTAAAACATCATCAGATTTTCACACAAGTCATAAAAGTAGATAAAGAGAACCCAGTTACACAAATGAGACAAAAATATTATACTTGCTCATTTATTTATTAAGAATAAATAATGACATATTTGTGAGAGGCAAAAGTATGTGAACCTCTAGGATTAGCAGTTAATTTGAAGGTGAAATTAGAGTCAGGAGTTTTCAATCAATAAGATGACAATCAGGTGTGAATGAGCACCCTGTTTTATTTAAAAAACAAGGATCTGTCAAAGTCTGCAATTCACAACACATGTTTGTGGAAGTGTATCATGGCATGAACAAAGGAGATTTCTGAGGAGCTCAGAAAAAGTTGTTGATGCTCATCAGACTGAAAAAGGTTACAAAACCATCTCTATAGAGTTTAGACTCGACCAATCCACAGTCTGACAGATTGTGTACAAATGGAGGAAATTCAACAACATTGTTACCCTCCTCAAGAGTGTCGACCAACAAAGATCACTCCAAGAGCAAGGCGTGTAATAGTCAGCGAGGTCACAAAGGACCCCAGGGTAACCTCTAAGCAACTGAAGGCCTCTCTCACATTGACTAATGTTAATGTTCATGAGTCCACCATCAGGAGAACACTGAACCACAATGGTGTGCATGGCAGGGTTGTAAGGAGAAAGCCACTGCTCTCCAAAAAGAACATTGCTGCTCATCTGCAGTTTGCTAAAGATCACGTGGACAAACCAGAAAACCACTGGAAGAATGTTTTGTGGATGGATGAGACCAAAACAGAACTTTTTGGTTTAAATGAATTCTGAAGGAAAATGTCAGGACATCTGTCCATGAAGTGAATCTCAAGAGAAGGTGGGTCATGCAGCAAGACAACGACTCTAAACACACAAGTTGTTCTAAAAAAGAATGTTTAAAGAACATTTACCGGAAACGCTTAGTTGCAGTTTTGCTGCAAAGGGGGGTCACATCAGATACTGAAAGCAAAGGTTCACATACTTACACTTATTTTTGGAATGGTCAACAGACCTCATTTACATAAAATTATACCTAATTTCTGAGTAAAAATAAGCTGTTAACATGGGTCAATTTGAGTCAAAGACCACAGAAGGGTTAACTATTAACATTTCAACATAATCAACTAGTTAAGTTTCCAAACACAGACACAGATGCAGTCTCCCCTTACTTACAGTGACAGGTGAATAGACACAGACTCTCTTTTAAATAACTTGCAACCAGATGGAGTGACAGTGGGCACGGTCAATCACACGTAGGCAAAGCCAATCGATGAGCTTGTGGGCGGTCTAACAGGAAACAATCTTCAACGTCAGAGGTCTGTTTTCTGCTTGACTCTAGTGCCTGAGAAGTCTCAATTTAAAACATTCCTTAGCAAGCTGTTAGGCAGGGAATGAACGTGTGAGGTAGGGATGAGCGAGTACACCACTATCTGTATCTGTATCCATATCTGTACTCAAAGTGGGCGGGGCCTAAACCAGAAGTGGGTGGGGTTTAAATCAGTATATTATTTTAAGCTTGAAGTTGATATGGATTGATCAGAAGTTACTATATGTATTGTTTATTTGAAAAGTATTTACATATATTTATTTAAACTATTTAATATATCACCAGCCAAACTAAAAAAAACTGGAAAAAAACGAGTGGAGGCAGTGACCGACATGACACGAGCAGTTTTGATACGAAACCAGTTCACCAAGTAACTTTAAACACCATACAAACCAAAACAGAGGTGAACTGAAGAAAACCTAAGGAGTTACTGAACAGAGCAGTGAGCTAGAGTGAAACCAAGCACAGAGAGATCAGTCTGTCACTGTCTGTGTGTGTCACTTTGTGTGTGTGTGTGTGTGTGTGTGTGTGTGTGTGTGTGTGTGTGTGTGTGCAAGATTGGCTGCATTGTCTGTGTAGGGAGGTTCGGGCGCTCTGTGTGACAGGCCAATCACATATAGTGAAGTCAGTTACCCAATGAGGATTTTCCTTAACCAATTTAACTTGTTTAATGCTGGTACTCATCAGAAATACTTTATCCATACTGTATACTTGCTTCAAGATTCTGGTGAACTGATAGTACTGGGCTATTAAATCTTTTATGTTCTGTGCCCTCAGTTTGGATTTAAGTCGATGTTTGCTCAAAAGAGTTGTGCTTTGTTTCATAGTGGCGCTTCATGGTCGCAGAATATATGAGACATGATGGTTTTGAACTACCTGTGGGAAGAATAAAAAGGTATGCCTTGGTCCATTCTTGGTTGAAAAGTCGGATTTTGTTGTCCACTTTTTTTTTAGAGCTTGCTATGTAAATTAGCCTCTTTCACTCGATTTTTTTCTCAGACTGCTGCTTAGTAGCTTGCCTGTGTGTGCACCGCACTCCTGAATCTGCAGATATCTGATTGGCTGAGAAGCACCTTTGGTGATGTTACTACGCACACGATTGGTCTGTGAGTTTACTGCATGGCATAGCCGGACTGTAAACACAAGAAATGTTCCGTCCGTAAATTAAATCTCTCTCAATAGTTTATCAGTTTTGGTCTGCATTGGACAATGTAAGGGTCCGCCTATTAGTGACCTCTGTTGTAAATGTTTCTTTTGCATTCAATCTAGTTGAATTTAGAATGTGCCTTTAGAAAATAATGCTTGAACAACCATTTTTGTTAAGATTGACACACTGTATTCAATACAGTTTTAACACATTTACATTGAGCAGATTTGTAACAACTAAAACTAATAACCAATAACAGCAGAACGCAGACTAATTATTAACATTAATTAAATGTTAAAAGAATGGTTGTAATCAACAATCATGTTTACACAATTTTCCAGTCATCCCTGATATATTCAACATGTCTGGGGTCCAAATTATATTTCTGTAGAGCTGAGAATGAGCTCAATAGTCACCTAACTATCCTTGTAGTTTCCAACAAACACACATCATCAAATGATATCTTAATCCAATCAAACCACATCCAGATCCAGAAATAAAGTCCCATAGATGTGTGTAGAATGTGTAAAGCATATGGCTTAAGCAAGAGCTGGTCTAAAATCAGCTGTGGTGATGATGACTGTCAGGAACATGGAGCAATCTGATCTAAGATCAGTCTTCTTGTGTGTGAAATAGAGGCTTACAGTGGTGAAGTAAGCTACATGAGCTTCAAAGCTACGATGTAAACACGTCTTGACTGATAGATTGCGGTGTCTTACTTTACAAACATCTTTCGCAGTCCTCCCTGCCTGTGTGAGGTTGGAAGGGATGTACAAGTCCCTCAGGCGTATGAAAGCTGTGCTGTAGCACGCAGGGAGAGTCTTATTAAAACTAAAAATGGCTTTTTTCATGTTTTGGACAAGGATAAATGCCATCTCGTTACCCAGATAATAGTTTCTTGTGTTCTCTTTGAGCCTCAGCCAGACAGAAAACAAGCTGCTGTGGCTACAGTAGAAGGTGCGGTTTTCACGTGTTGTGATTTCCTTTTTTGTGTGTGTCGCACATGCTCACGCTTACAGATAGCATCTTACCATCATCAGGAGAGAGAGAGTGGGATGAATTATTAAGCAGGCCGCCAGCGTTGGAGCTTCAGGAGGGACTCATCATGGCCCATCAGCAGGAGCCTGGAGTTCTCTGCATTTCAAACAGTGGGCCTCTGCTGTATCACCAGAGAGAGAGAATCCCCTCCATTGCCGCCTGACTCTCCCTGGGAAAAAAGGCCTGTCAGAGCCTCCAGTTTTCCCACTGGGACTTTAATGAGAGGTCTGGAGTGATTGCTACTGTGAAATGACTTTACACATGCTGGGCTATGCTAACAGCTGTTAGAGCAACAAGCTCTTCTGAGTTTACCGCTGTACCCAAAGACGTATTCAAAAAGGCAATCAAATACAAGTTCAGTCACAGCCACGACAGAAAAAGAAATGTTTTTAGAGGCCGTACATTTTCAGGCCTCATATCATCCCCTATTTTTCATTTGATAGGGCTTTATGCAGATGCAAATGAGCATGCCCTGCTCCTTTAGAATTGATTAAAGAGTCATATTATTATACTCAAATCATTATAAAAGCTCATTTTGATTACTGAGGCTAAGAGTAGGATTAGGTTTTGATTAGCTAATGCTTTGGGTTATGTTTAGGATTAGGATTAGCAAGCTGTATTCATACTGTATGTGCAGTACTTTAAATAGCCTGCTCATCTAAAATTTCTTCTGAAATTAAGGGTATTATTAGAGTTTCTTGCCCTTGTCTACTGTCTCTACTCTTCTGAGAAGTCTTTAAACTCAATTTTGGAACTTTGAGGATTTGACTGCATTCAGGAGTATTAGTGAGGTCAAGTACTGATGTTAGATGATAAGGTCTGGACCACAAACTCAACTCTAACTCTTCCCAAAGATATTGGATGGAGAAATAAGTTGCACTGGTGAACAGCTCATGTTCTATAGAAACATCTCGTAGATGCTTGGCATTGGATGTGATGACCTTGTTATATAGGTAATGCATTTCTGTGGATGATATTGAAACTGTGCATACTCAGTGTATCAGTACTGTGAGCTCCTAAAATGAGCACATTGGGAATACTTTGTTCTTTTTGTTCAATCACTGACTAGGCAAAGCCAGATTGTCCACTAAGTAGTGTCTTTTACAGTCTGAGTCATTGGTACTTGGTCTTCACAATGACTTCAGATCCTGAATTATAAGTGGAACAGTGTGAACTGTGATACATTTTTGCCCATTCTCCTGATCCAGCTCCAAAACCCTTTTTTTCAGAGGAAATCTGCATTAAGTACATTTAACCTGAATCAATCAATTCATTAAGTCTTCTCCCAGCATGCAGTGTTCTGCAAACATCTTAAGCCCCATTCACATGTATCCATGTCTTCATTTTGGCCCTCCTTCCACAAAAGAATATACATTTTTGGTCACTGAAAATGAGTTTTTCTAAAATCCTCTCCGATGTAGATGCATCTTTGTGTAGAAGGGTGAAACAGCTTTCTGAAGTCGATGATCACACCTTTAACTTGCATGCTTGTTATTCTCTTTTATTGAGCATGAACATGACTGGGCTGTTAATTTCATAGCTTATCAGGACTCTACTCTTAGACTCGATGACATAGCCATGACAATGTAAAGAAATCAAACATTGACATCATGTTAGAAAATCTTTTCACTTGATTCTCTGCTTTTTATACAAAAAAATGCTTATAATTTCTTATTGAGGCAATTCTGTGTGATATATTATCTCTTATTTTACTCAGCATTTCTGATTTTTTTTTCTTTTTTTGTTTTTGAAAACTTTTTCACAAATTCCCAGATGTGAATGAGGCTTTACTCAGATAAACAAAAAGGTGACAGATAAAAGTAACAAGAATTTCGTTTTTCAAAATATTTAAATCTGGCTAAAATAAAAAAACCAGGTTTGGTTCATCTTCTCAATACTTTGATCTGTTTGGAAATGTTAAGAGAAAATCTTCTGATGGAAGTGCATGGTGGGGGGGGGAAATGTAAATCTACATTCCATGTCTTGCAGTAGAGATCATTTACTGACACCTCACCAGTATGACTGTCCAGGTAGCTATAGTTGGGATTAGCAGCACTCAGACTACAATCTATGTGCTTGAAAGTTGGTGAACCTTTTAAAATTTTCTATATTTCTGCATAATTATGACCTAAAACATCATCAGATTTTCTAAAAGTCCTAAAAAGTAGATAAAGAGAATCCAGTTTAAGAAATGAGACAACAATATTATACTTGCCCATTTATTTATTGAGGAAAATAATCCAATATGACATATTTGTGAGGTGCAAAAGTATGTGAACCTTTGTTTTCAGTATCTGGTGTGACCCCCTTTTACAGCAATAACTGCAACTATACATTTATGGTAACTGTTGATCAGTCCTGCACACCGGCTTTTAGCCTTTTTCTCTGATATAATTTAGAATTCATTGTTCCATCAATGATGCCAAGCCGTCCTGTACCAGATACAGGAAAACAGGCCCAAACCATGATACTACCACCGCCATGTTTCACAGATGGGATAATGTTCTTATGCTGGAATGCTGTGTTTTCCTTTTTCCAAACATAACACTTTTCATTTAAACCAAAAAGTTTTATTTTGGTTTCATCCGTCCACAAAACCTTCTTCCAATAGTCTTCTGGCTTGTCCACATGATCTTTAGCAAACTGCAGAAGAGCTGCAATGTTCTTGTTGGATAGCAGTGGCTTTCTTCTTACAACCCTGCCATGCACACCATTGTTGCTCAGTGTTTTTCTGATGGTAGACTCATACTAATTATAACGGACTAAATTACATCTACAAATGCTGCTGCTCCTGATACTCTTCTATGGTAGAAGTGTGAGGTAGGACAGTGTCACTGCTTTTTACTTCAGTTCTGCGTCTCCCACACAAGTTATAGTCTTTAGTACAGCTGTTTAGCACATGTCTTGTGCAAAGTTTTGAGAGACATGTGAATTCTATATGTGCTTTGAGCAAACACTTGTGCTATAGTGTTTATTTCACTAATGTTGAACAAATTCACTTTTTTTCTTTTTCAAAGACAAACTCTAGCTAAACATGCATGCACATCTCTCCTAGTGCTTAGTCATTACTGTGGTTGTTTATGAACTAATATCTCATTTTCTGTTTATTATTATTGTTTATTGAGGGCGGATATGGACAAATATTCCATGTCTCATGACTGGTGTGAAATAGATGCTAAACATCTGCTGGAGAGTAAACAGCTGAACTAAAGCTTATAAGCTCACTGTCAACAACTTGTAGAAGAAACCAAAACTGAAATGAAAATGGTGACACTGTCCTACCTCACCCTTAGAGAAGACTGTAGTGTTAGCAAATGTATTTTAGTCTTGAAATGCCTAGAAAAGAAAATCTTCTGAAGTAAAAATGTGTTGTCATGGAACATTCTGGATGACCCCAAACCACAATTCATAATGTTTCTACATGTTATTTCTAGTGATTTGTCCAAATAACTTTCAATGCTATTTTGTTAGGTTGTCTAAGACTTTTGCTATAGTCACTACTTTTTGCTGCTGCAGTTTTGTGCACATTCCATCAGTTTTGAGACAAGCCTGGCTTTTGTAGTGTGAGCTTTATTATCCTGTTGGCTGTGGATGCAGATGACAGCACCCTGTCGGGCCCCTTCTTCCCCATGGCCGTGTTATGGATAATTATGACACAGGAGACTCCCTCGCTTGAAGATGGGCAGGACACGTCAGAGTGCAAATACATCTTATTGACAGTAATTAGGTAGCAAATCATCCAATTAGTCATTCTCTGCACCCTCCCTTGCGTTGTCACTCTTTTTACCCCAAAGGGAATGAGAAGTGGAGAGGACAGCTGTGGGAAAGTGTGGAATCGCTGGGGAATTCTGCTCTAGCAGAGAAGTGAGGTTAATGCTGGAAAGATTCAGAGTCACAGTGAAGACGATACACAGACATTAACAATATCAGGCTCAAAAAAACACCCAACCGTCATATACCATCACTCATATACTAATTCCCAGAGAAAAACTACAATACATGTCATTGTATACTCTAAGAAATGAAGGGGGAGGGCTTGTGATAGAAATTAAGATTACTTTAGGATCCTTTTAAAGGTTAAAGGATGTTTTCACCTATCAAGAAAGGGCTCTTCAAACTATTTTAAGGACTTTTTCAAAAACAAATGTTCCTAGAGGCCCTTTTAAGGGTTCCATCAGTGAGACAATATGAGGAACCCCTAAAACATCTTGCACTGATGTGGAATATGAGAACATTCATTGTCATATAATCAGTGATCAGGATATTGTCAATTCTTAAAGACCAACTGCTTTCGTTTACATTTACAGCATTTAGCAGACGCTCTTATCCAGAGCAACATACAAAAGTGTTTTGTTTTCATTAAGAGAATTATCTCAGCTAGTACAGACAGTTTAGAGTCCAAACTACTCGCCAGTTCAGACACTGTTAGAACTAAACCATCACTAATACCTAGAAAGAAGGAAAGATACACAATTATACACAATACAAGAGCTTTACAATGAAGAGTTTTAAAACAGTGCTCACTTAAGTATGTTTATTGTAATAAAGTGTGTTTACATGTTTAATTGGATATAGTGCAGTGCCATTAAATAATTATTTGTGACAAAATCAGTGCACTCATAGCTTTTGTTAGCTTTTAACATGTGTGGTACCAATGGTGCATTTAATATATTTAAATTAAACTTTTAAAAATGAAGTATTGTGATATTTACAGAAAAATATAAAATTGTCTTGCTAAGCACTAAGCAATTGTTTTGCCATGTTGTCTATGATTGATCTAAAGTCTCCAGCAGTTCAGTTAAAACAATTCACTTGAGTTCTCACTTAATACTCAAGCACAGTTTCATGAAATAATCAGGACATATATCACTTGATGACATCACATTGTATTGTTTGACTAATATCAATCAACACAGCATGGACCAGAACATAAATCAGAGGCTGATTTTAAAAAAAGACCTCCTGCCCTTGATTTAACTCATAAACAGCTTTGTTTGGTCAGATTTACTCTAGATTATTGCCTGTTTTATGGTAACCTGGTTGCTTAACTATTTAGCTACCTAGCAATCTAATGCTAACATGACAATTGTTTGAAAAGCTTGTTTTACTTTGTTAGTAAAGGCAACATTTTAATGTAATTACATTCAGTTTACACTCACTGACCACTTCATTAAGTACTTTGATACATTTTCCATTTTATCATCTCCACTGAGCGTACAGGTGCACTTTGTAGTTCTACAATTACAGACTATAGTCCATCTGTTTTGCTGTATACTTTGTTAACCTCCTTTCGTCCTGTTTGTCAATGGCTGTAGGACTACAGAATGCACCTATATGGTAAGTGGAGCTGATAACATGAGTGTCCTGCAATAACTAGCAATTAGAAACATATTTACCTGCCAAAGAAATGAGCAAAATGTGATAAAAATGTGTTTTTTTATAACAATAATGTACAGCAATAAACGTTCATTGAATTAACATTATAATCACATAACATCTCAGTGTGGCTCGACTGAAAGTTTCCAATAAATTTCAAAATCTTATACAAAATAGCATCACACTTTTGCTATTCCTGTAGATAACCGTGAAGGGTTAAGTAGATTATTAAAGTGTTTAATAAAGTATTTTGGAATTCATCAGTGTATAGCCCACAATGAGCTCTAATTCTCATATGAGCCTGAACACAGCCATGAAATTCATACAGGCTTCAAACAGCTCGAGGAAGCGTCTTAACTTGACCTACAATTTTCTCTGAGACGGAAGACCTACTCTCAAGTTTATGAATAGCTCTGGGTCAAGACAGTGCAGAGCTGCCTGTCATTGTCACGCTGTAATCAGTGTTTAATCGACATGGACATGTTGACGAATATCCCGATGTGGCATTTGTTGTTGTGCAAGCCATAAAATAGCAATCACTGCCTTTTAATCTCCTACAATATTCTACAATAGCTGTCAAAAGAAGCACAGTTTTGACCCTACAAATTTTTCGGCTTCTGATACTCCAAATATTAATAGTTTGCCTCTCTTTTAGTGGGCCAGACGCGAGTCAGGGGCTGAAGTGTTATATAGGCCAGTGTCTGCTGTGACTTTGATGCTGGGCGTGCGCGTCCCAGTTCCATGCAATGGTTTTTGAATGGCGCCTGCCGTTTATATAGAGCAGCAAGTCCGACCTGAGACTCAAGGTGATGGAGAACCAGACAATGTGCTGGCAAATATCAACACAGGTTGTTCCAAAAGATAGCACATGTTCTTCTTGTGTGAGAACTTAGCAAAATATCTCATTTGTACAAGCAAATGTCTTCTAGATTGGCTTTTTGTATGTATGTTTTCACCAATTTTTGCCACTGTGATTTTTCACACAACAGAATTTGACCTTATCCACCGGCGCCCGCGGAGCAGTTGGGGGGTTAGGTGCCTTGCTCAAGGGCACTTCAGTCATGTCCTCTCTGATCAAACCGGCAACCTTCTGGTCACAAGACCAGATCCTTACCACTAGGCCATGGCTGCCCCCCCAACTAGGCCATGGCTGCCCCATGTATGTATGTTTTCCCTAGTGATACAGATACTTCTGTATTGCAACCTCATTACCTCTGATGTGGTCTCATTGCTTCATCAGTTGAACTAGTCTTTGATCAGGGCCATTGTTGGCAAAGCTTGGATTGTGTTTGTGAGTCTGCGAGAACTTGATAAATGTGTTGGCAAAACTGATAATGCCTCTAAATCTCGTAAGAAAAGGCAGCGGCTGCTGAATGGAGCAGTCCAGATACAAATAATCTTGTTTCTCTGACAAAAATCCTCACCATGTTAGAGAGACCAATTTAGAATGGATGTCAAAAGGGGTTGTTTGTATTTTTTTTTTCCTCTGCTGGCAGTTTTCTCCAAATCTATGATCACAGATGACATTTCGTAAGGAGGGACAATTCCGCAGAAAAGTGTTTTAATGAATAACAAACACTGTGTTTAACTAACAAAAGCATATGCACAGTATTAGGAGAAATTGATTACTGTTGTACTTGAACATTGTGTGGCTCTCGTGCCAAAATTAATCAATTGGTTTCTCAAGGCGAGCAGCCACTATTTTTTTCCAGAATGGATTACTCCATTAATCCATGTTTATTCCACTCATCTGTGTCTATAATAGTTTAAACTGGTGCGCTGATTCAGACTTTCATGTCTCTCTGTCAGTAGGTCGATAGCACTTGAAGAGTAACGAGAGATTTGGATTGAATTGAAGAAGGTGACAGGTGTAACGACGAGTAAAACAGGGCCACGCCGAACATGAGTCACTGTAATTGCCCAACACGGCAGCCATCAGGCAGAGTAATTATAGCCTGATCAATTTATACACACACATCTGTGAATACAATAGGCGCATGTGTTCTAACTTCCTTCACTGGGCTGTCGGCATTTCCTGAAAATCTTAAACGGCACTCACTTATACTCGTAGAAGCTTTAATGTTGTAATGACCAGTTGGCTCCAGCTTTCTTTCATACTGAGTCTAGCTACGCTAGTGGCCATACTCTGACATTGTCCTCTCTTGCCTTTGTGCTCAAAGCTGGCTGGGTGCCATTTGCCACGGCGCCTTCTGCTTATTGATTAGCTCTCTGGAAGCTGCTCATGGTCTGCAGCGTATGGCTCAAACATCTGCTCTACATTATTTAAACTTGGAGTGGAGTTCACTGACTCGGTCTCTGGCATTATTGCTGCTATGGCATTATAGACAGTTCACAAATATTGATCTTGTGAAATTGTTAAAGGCTGTCCCTTCCATAAGGATTTGCTCCAACATTTATTCGAAGCACCTAACTGAAAATCGATGAATATGATCCAGTGTAATCACACATGGATTTTTGTGGACTGTCAGTGTATTTATAAGTCTAATGTTAGTTCTGGTGTTAATAGATGTTTCCACAAAACTGCTGAGAATTCTGTTCCAAGTTTTTTTTACATGCCTGTAGAGCCCTGAGAATTTCAGCGCATACAACCTTTCTTCCTTTGTGTGTGTGTGTGAGAGAGAGAGAGAGAGAGAGAGAGAAAGAAAGAAAGAGAGAGAGAGAGAGAGAGAGAGAGTCAGAGAAAGAGAGAGAGAGCTGCCTCCCATTTTAGAGTCACCATACAACACTCCTCTGAAGAGCAGAAGGACTGAGACTGCTCTGCAGAGGTAATAGAAGTGGCCAGACACTTTAATTGGAAACTTAATCACATTAAAGCAGTTGGGGCTGATGGGGGGGGAATACAACCCTGCAGGACAAAAAACGAAGGAAAAAAACAGAAACGGGCACAATCAACAGATGCCCTCGATGCTGTTTGCAAGAGGCATCATGAGATGTGTTGCCCCCAGTCATCGCATTAATATTAAAAGACTCCTCGCGAAATGAAAAGACACATTAAACCTCTATCACACCATCTTTATCTGTGTTCTGCAGTTCAGTCTCCAGTGTATGGCAGATATGTGCGCAGTACTTTGATGCACCGTTTGACGTTTATATAGAAAGCGGAAGGACAAGGTCCTTGCTGAGAAGCCGTTCCTTTGTAGCTTGCTTTAGCACTCAGGTGCTCTGAAGTGAGCAACCTGCTTTCTCCATCTCTTGGAAAGCTGAGCCTCAGGGGTGTGTAATCAGAAAATCGGATTCATTTCGAAGAGAAGGAAGCAACAGAAGGTTCGGTGGGAAAGAAGCTCCTATTCTTTCAAGGGCAATCGCAGCGCAGCCGTGCCAAAATAACTTGATCCAGATTAACAGCATTTAGGGGCCGGAAACATTCCCAGCAAGCCAAGCCATTCACACGGGCAGTCTGCACCTGCTGCTCTGAGCCGTCCACATGCTGTCACACTCAGTAGAGTGACCCAAAAAGAGCAATTTTGCTGCCTGGCATGCTTGCAGATTCTTGTAGAGAGGGGAAGGGAGGGGAATGTGCATGCATGCACTGATGTGCAGCTGGAATACTGTTCCTGCCTACCTCTCTGTAGTGTACCTGATGATTCATAGAGGGCAAGACTTGAGCCAGCTTTCAAGCCACTATTTTCTTTCTCATTCATCATTTGGAAGTGCTTATGTCTTAAGTCCAGAATGTAGTAACGCTGTGAAGAGAAACTTCAGAAAAAGTACTCGGGGAATGGGATGGAGATGGAGAGGGACATATGTTTTAACAAGAGATGGGCAGAGAAATTAAAACATTACTCTCAACAAATTCCCATTCTGGACAAGATTTCAAATGTATATTGCAGACTACCAGTGAAGAGCAGTTCTGAAGAATGCTAGACTAGACTGATATGTTGGGCTAATGTGCACCGTGCCTTTGGTATGAGGTTCATATATAGCTGTAGTCACCAACCCTTCTCCTGGAGATCTACCTTCCTGTAGGTTTCATTTCCAACCAAAGGTGTCTTTAGTATTCACATTCATTACTCAGGTAGAAGTATAGATACTATGGTTTAAAAAGACTTTTATAGAAGTTGAAGTATCAACTTAAGCTTTTTACTCAAGTAAAAGTACAAAAGTTCTGGTTTCAACACTACTTAAAGTATAAAAGTAAAAGTAATGTAAGGTAAACAAATGCCAACACTTAGGCTGTGCCACAGGGGCATATAGTGTACTACCCCACCCCCAAAATACATTATAATACAAGCCGTAATGACTATAATGTTATATTAAAATGGTAATGTTGACATTTTTGGAATGTACTAGCTACCTGTTTCAGTTGCATTTAAGCCCCTTGAAAATGAAAACATTTTAGTCATTTCAAATATATTAGAGACCATATATGTGTAATACTGAGCTTGCTTGTGAGTGACGACACACATGATGTGCAGGTGTGATGAATCTTACCAATAGGGTATCAGAATGGTATATGTTTATACTTATCATCCAACCACAATCACATTCACTCTTTCTGGATGGCACAGTTTATCTGGATAGGA
>BRDA01001320.1:10472-24522 GCA_036984385.1 Crenuchus spilurus | reverse complement strand
AAGGTATTATTGGGAAGAATTTCCAGTCTAGTGAGAAATCTGAGTTGAGGTCTTGGGCTTGAGTCCCCATCAGGATGGAGTTTCCGTGTTCTCCCTCTGTGCATATGGGTTTCCTCTGGGGTCTCTGCTTTCCTCGCACAGTCCAAAAACATGGAGGCCAGGTGAATTGGGAACTCTGAATTGTCCTGGTGTGTGTGTGCCCAGTGATGGACTGGCACCCTGTTCTTGTTACAGTTAAATTAGTGCAATGCCCTTCCCAGCACCCAATAAAGGGATAGGGAAACTCATTACAACCCTGATCAGGATTAAGTGGTTAAAAGGATGGATGGATAGATGGATGGATGGATGAGAAAGGAGCCTGAAGGAACCGAAGACACAGAATGTTCCTGAACATTCATTTAAAAAGGAATTAATGCAGCAGAACACTTGCTCTGTCAGCTAGTGTACATTATGACTGTGTAGCTCTTTTCATATAATGTGGTCAGAGCAAATGTCTACACTAAAGAAAGAGTCATTCACATCACAATCAATGTTTGCCCAAGTATGGGCATTGAGTCAAATTGTGGGAATAAGGCTAGTAGTGTCAATGACACTGTGGTCAAATCATCAGAGGATCAACAGATACACCACAACTTTTTGAGTAGCATAAGTAGACTCAATGCAAGAATGGCTGACTCAGTACAAGCATGAATTTGCTAGATGAAATTGAGATCTCACTGTGTAGATGATCTCACTGCATGAATCAATTCTACATTAGCTGATTATTTTAAAATCTTCGCATGTTAGATTCAACTTTTTTCCAGTGTGATTGCACACAACAGAATTTGACCTCCACATTTAACCCATCTGTGCAGTGAAACACACACACTAGTGAACACACTAGGCTGTGAGAACATGTGCCCAAAGAGGTGGGCAGTCCTATCCATGACACCCTGGGAGCAGTTGATGGTTAGGTACCTTCCCTTAGCAAAAACAAGTACACGTCGAGTACATGTTATTAAGTATACTTAAGTATAATACTAGTATTTCAGTGGCAAATCAGTCATGCCAAACCAGGCCATTGATGCCAGAGGAGTACACCAACACCTGTGAGAGACATTTGAGCGTCCTTGGGTTTCTTGAAAGGCGCTATATAAATGGAAATTATTATTATTATTATTATTATTATTATTATTATTATTATTTGCTAGTGTCATCCAAGCCAAGAGTGTTTATTTCCTACTATTAGATAGGCAGTCATTAATATTCTGATATGACAGTGTATATCACAGTTTAACTTTTTGAATTCAATTCTGCACACAAATTAACTTAATGAAATATATATACACACACAAACACACACACACACACACACACACACACACACCACACACACACACACACACACACTCACGAGTGTCAAAAATCATCCACACTTTGCCTGTCTAATTTATTTTAATACATTTTCAGAAAAGACAAATACATTATTTCTAGCATAATCTTCCTGCTTTTCAATACACAGCTTTCATATTCTCTCATTAAAAAGTGATGTTACCATCCCATACTTTGCTGTTTACTCTCTGGCTCATAGTAATGATTCATTTCCAAAGTGATGATTCTTTTCCCTTCACCAGTAATGATTCTTTTTTAACAAACTTTCACCTTCCTCAGAATATTGCTCCACATTTTGTTTGCAGGGGTCTAAACAAATCTACAATGAATCACTGCATGCTGCTCTTCTCTCCTGCAAATCATAAATGGGGCAGCACTGCAGTCATAAATGAACTGGCGTAATGTGTTCAAACCTGCACAGTGGTTATTATGGAGGCAGCAAACTAGCACAGGAAGTGTTGATAAGACATTTTGGTTTTGATTTTGATTTGGTTTTGAAGTTTTAATATAACTACAGTGCAGATCATTTTTGAGTCACCCTCATTTAAATAATAATAATAATAATATAAAATGTTATATATATAAAATAGCAATTTCTGACAATGCACATTTTGAAGTGTAAACTTCAGATGATATACAGTATCCAACAAAAATGAGTACACCCCTCACATTTCTGTGAATATTATTCTATCTTTTCATGGGACAACACTATAGAAATGAAACTTGGATATAACTTAGAGTAGTCAGTGTACAGTTTGTGTAGCAATATAGATTTACGGTCTTCTAAACATAACACACAGCCATTAATGTCAAAATAGCTGGCAACACAAGTGAGTACACCTCACAGTGAAAATGTCCAAATTATGTCCAATTGTGGTGTTGTCCATCCCTGGTGCCTAAAGTTACAAGGTTCCATGTGTGAATGGGGAGCAGAGCTGTTCAATTAGGTGCTTTTGATACAATTCTATCACACTTGCCACTGGATATTCAACATGACAAAGAACTCTCTGAGGATGTGAGAAATAGAATTGTTGCTTTCCACTAAGATGGCCTAGACTATAAGAAGATTCTTTTTCCCAGGATAGGTTTGATTCAGAACAGGCCTCACCAGGTTGACTAAAGAAGTTGAGTCCACAAGTTCAGTGTCATATCAAGAGGTTCACTTCAAAAAAGAAACACATGAGTACTGCCAGCTCTGCTGCACAGATTAAAGAAATGGGAGGTCAGCCTGGTAGTGCTCAGACCATATGTAGAATACCTCATCAACTCTGTCTGCATGGCCGTTGCCCTGGAATACACCAAACACAAATCCAAGCTGACAACTGCCTTGCTAAGGAAGCTGAAGGTAAAGGTGATGGACTGGCCAAATAAGTCTCTAGATATAAACCCAATTAAGCAGCTGTGATGCATCCTCAAGCGAAAGGCAGACTAGCAAAGGTCTCTAACTTCCACCAGATCCGTGAAGTCATTATGAAGGAGTGGAAGAGGATTCCAGTAGCAACCTGTGAAGCTCTGGTGAATTCCATGCCTAAGAGGGTTAAGGGAGTGATGGATAAAAATGGTGATCACACAAAATATTGACATAATGGGCCCAATTTAGACTTGAGGTTTACTCACTTGTGTTGCCAGTTATTTGTACATTAAAGGCTGTATGTTGAATTATGTTCAGAAGACAGCAAATCTACACTGCTATACAAGCTGTACATGAACCACTTTTAGTTATATCCAAGTTTCATTTCTATAGTGTTGTCTCATTTGCAAAAATGTGAGGGGTGTACTCACTTTTGTTGGATACTGTATATACTGAAATGGAAATATTGTAGAATATACTGTACAGTAGCATGGCAATTTTTCTAAGCATGAGACAGACACAGGCTTTAAGTCCACAACATTGCTGAATATCAATGAGTGAGGGGGGAAAACAGGCATTAATGAAAGGATGATTGTTACTGGAGCTCTGAGTAGGCAGAGGCATGGCTGGAATTGTGCAGCGCTTCAATGCAGCGATTAATAGCTACTGCACATCAGCTGTAGGACTGTAACACGTTTTCCAAGGGCTAATTCTCTGGGTTCATCTATAGGAGCCTCTTGACATAAAGGGTAGTGCACAGGCTGAGAAGGAGCCACAGGACGAATCGACCATTTCCAGCAACACTGAGATCCCAGAAGACAGTACTCAACCAGAAAACACTACCCCCGAGGAAAATCCAGTTATGAACTTTTTCAAAACTCTTGTAAGTACATTTTACTACTAACTGATCCTGCTATATTGTTACTGTGATGATAACTAATTTATTTTTACTGCACAGTTAATTACAAAAGCATAGCCAAATTCATACTAATTATGATGATTGTTTTTTAATCAAGAATGGAATGGCTTTATTTAACACGTGAGAATCTCTTTTACTAAGTAATACATACAGTAATTGCACTTATATGCACTTATCTGTATATATTACTGGTAAGTATTCTATAAAATGTGTATTTTAAATTAGTCGTAATACACTTATTGCAAACATATTCCTTCTAAAATTAACACAGTCACATTAAAATTAAAGCAGTTGTCATTAAAATATTTTAAACAAACATTAAAGTCTTTTAAACAAACACTGTATAAGTTACACTGTTTAAGTAGAACTGTAACGATAAATGCCCAGTTTAGTTTACACATCTGAAATGTCTTAAATGTGACATTGAAAAGTCCTCCCAATAGTGAAGTTGATCTCTTTCAAGAGTTAAACTATTCCCTGGCACTGTGCTAAATCAAGCCTTTGAACATGTCAGAATGTGGCAGCCTTTTGTTTTGCTGCATAATGTGTACTCACAAGAGGAGGCCTGTGTATTTGGAAACTGTGATGGGCCCTGATAAAGCATGGGCAGGCCTACGCCATCTCCAGAGGACAATGGTCAACTCAATAAGAGAACATGTTCACTATGAGCCCTGCCATGGAGCTCTTTGTGTGCTTGTGGTAAAAGCTAGCCCATCTGAACTGCGTCATGACAGCAAGGCATTATAGTCTCTCTCTCTCTCTTTTATATATAAATATCTCAATTGCTGAGCCTAGACTACAACCCAGTCAAACACCAGACATTACAGGCTTCCTACATGGAGTATCTGAAGAAGAAATATATGCTAAAGTATGCAACCTTCATGGTTTCGCACAGTCACTCAAACATTTCTATGACTCCACTGTCTTTTTTGCATGCAAAGGTGAGTCCGACCAAAACGACAAAAGAAGCGACAGCTGCTCCTGATGTCTCAAAAGACCAGGTAAATAAATCTATGGACTTCTTTTGCAAAATGAATGAAAGACTGTAGATAGATTGCAATTGCATTATTCTTTTTTGCATATGATGGAATTTTCAATAGAATGATTACGCCGTAGTCATGTTCCAATAGCTTTTCTGATTGTATATCAGATTCTCAATTGTGCATTGTTGGGAACATGAGCTTTTACAGATTTTTTTGTCAGTGCCAGTTGTATATAACTTCAAGCTCATTTATTTTCTTCAGTTGCTTACCCAAACCTTTCTTTTACTGCAGTTTGGGTCACTTAGGTTAATTAATCACAGAAAGTCTAAAAACCATTGAAGAACATTTGTATTTGGACAGCCATCCATGATCTAAAATTCTTAACTTAACTGAGTGGAAGAACCTTGAGCTTAATGAATTGTAATTCTTAAATCATGTGTATAGGCACAGTCAGGTCACTTTTTTATGTGTTTGCTTTTAAATGACTGGCCCCTGCTTCAAGGCCTTCAACACCAAAAGCTGAATTAAAAGCTGCAGAAGATGTTTCAGTACACCCTCTCAGTTTGATCTCTAGACCAAAGGCTTTGAGACCAAAAAACTACATTCTTTGCTCTAGTTGGTATACATTTGCAAATGTCCTTAGCTTTTTTCCTCCCCTTTTTTCAATGCACAGTCACAAAAGGAGACCCCATCAGCTGCAACAGCAAGTGTAAGAAGCTCTTCCAATTATACAATTTTACAGACATTGGTGAGTCAGAAATTCCATTCCAGTTGTTTAATTTTCTTCCCTGTAAGTTACAGGAAGTACCAAAGGTGCCTCCACCTCCACCGCCAGCACCTCCAAAGATGGAGAGTAAAACAGAACCTGTCTTAAAGAAAGAGGAGGCCCCAGCATTGGAAGGAGCAGCAGCCTCCAAAAAACAAGAGACTCCAACCAAGGCTAAAGCAAAAGACAGCCCATTCAGCAAGCTCTTCCGTCCAAAGGTAAGCAGTCACAGGATATCTGCTTATGAAATGCAGTGTATTGAAAATACCATATATTTCAGTCAAATTTGGGAATATTTGCTCAACCTACCATATTTAACAGTGTCCGGTCTGAATTCTTCTCCTGTTGTAAGGTCTGTAGCAACACAAAATGCTAGAATGAATATCAAAGGGAATAAAACATCTAATTCTGAAACTAATTTAACCTGAAACATCACAGAATTGTGTGCAAAACAACTAAATGTTAAAGTAAAGAAGGTCATGTGAAGTAAGTAATGTGCTATTAACAATACCTGCATGTAGCCAAAATTTTACATAAAATGGAAAAGTAATTTTACTAGAATAGAATTACAAATCCAATTTTTATATATTTGTTGTAAAGCTACGTCATGTTGTCCACACACAGGCACACACATAGTGTATATACAGTATAAGCTCCACAGACAAAAAAAAATATTACCTTACATCTTTAAGGTGGAAGTAACTTCAGGATCCTATACATGATGTTGCACAAAGATGATCAGGCTATAAATCCCTCAGTGTGTGCAACAGGATTCAAAGAATGAGAAAATGTGGTTTGTTGTGTGAAAAATGGGTCACAAAGCAGATGTTAATGATGAGCTAAAAAGTGAGTGTATATGGGTGTGCCAAAGGCCATGGTGTGGAGGAAGTAGCTGAATTTGCAGGTGTATCAAAATCTACTAACAGTGGCAAAATATCAGTCTACAGGAAATGTTCAGAATTGTCGCCAAAAGACAAAAGTGAAGGACAGGTACTGCCAGCAAGTTCCACAATTTGTGAATGAAAATCACTTCACTTTCAAACAACGATTCCTTCATATATTTTACAGCCAATTTCTGACAGAACAATCCACAGGGAACTGCATACCATGAGCATGAAGCAGAGTGACACACAAGACAAACTGTCCTGTCAGCTGCATATCTGAGGAAAATTTCCTGTAGACTGAGATTTTTGCTATTGCTGATAGACCCATATGAACGTACACTTTGATACACCTTCAAATCCAGCTTCTTGCTTCACACTATGGCCTTTGGCATGACCAAATGCAATCAATCCTTTTGCCAATCATTAATATCTGCATTGTGACACATTTTCCACATTGAACTTTCACTGCACTGTACTGCACTGTACCTCCTCAATCTATGAACCCTGTTGCACACCCTGCAGGTATTTACAACTTGATCATCAATGCCATCTACAGGAGTCTGATGTTACTACCATATTAAACATACAAGGTGACTAATTGCCTTGTCCAAGGACATTATTGGAAAACAAAAAAAATTACACTGTGCCTACAATATATTTTACTTTCATATGGTAGCATTCTATCAGATCATTATAGCAGTTTTAAAGTGATTAGGTGTGGCACACCATAACAGAATGATGTTAATTTGAGGCATTGCTAGGCAAGGTGGTGTCAAAAGTTCAGGCAGCAACAGCAAGCAGATCCCGCAACCCTGCCAAGACATCAGCTACGGTAAATGACAACAGAGAGCAGCCTTTTTTTTTTATTAACCAGACTTACCTATCAAGTATTTTCATCACTGATGCTATTAATTGCATCCTGTGTAAAGTGAATGATTCTGAGAAGAGTTGTTATGCATCCTATTATTAGGATTATTTGTGAATGGATAATTTTACACTTGACAACCATAATGTGTGTCAGGTTCATTATTTCAAACTTCATTCCCCATATGCATTTAATGAAACTGCCTTATCTGTGGACAGAATCTGCTTCTGCGTTTTATCATGAGATGCAAAAATTGCACTCAACATAATGAATAAACAACTGAACTTCCATTACAGTGACATCATTCTGACAGCAGCCATTACCTCATTTGACAACTGTCGGCCAACTAAACCATGAGCTTTGCGTCTCTTCCACTTCATTCCATCACTTAATAATTGATGTCAAATTTATTCAGCCTTCTTAGAGGCATTGTACTACAAGTAGCTGAGTTATTGGCATTGTACGATTAGAAAATATTTACAAAGGCTCATGGGAATTGTAGTTTATTGCCTACTTAACCAAAATGTCTGCTTACCTACAGTCTGTGGTGAAGGAAGAAGCACAGCCAGTTGAGGTACAGGTAATTAAGTTCAGTACTGTTACAGTCTGATCAGCTGTTGGAATTTTTTTATCTTCCTTTGGGCTGCAATCAAAAACTGCTTTGTTTCTTTTACTTTTATCTTTCAGGTTACAGTTAACAGAAACAGATATAATGGGACTATGAATCTATGGCACTTCTGTACTTTGCAATTCATCACCCTCTGTACTTAAGACATGATTTGCAGTAGCTGACCCAGATTCTTCTTGCTATTCTACTCATAAAAGCTGGCCTTGTTCATTTTATATCTACATCTCTGTGCTGCAGAGCTTCCTACATATATTTCCTTCTCCATTCTGTGGTTTGTTGTCATGCTCCTGCTTTCTCCTGCTCCCTTATTTAAGGTAGATGCGTCCAAGACCAGCACCCTTGAAGCCGCTGCCAAACCGGAACTGCCTCCAGCCCCCAAGCCAGCAGAAAAAAAGCCAGAGAAGAAACCCTCACCCTTTGCCAACTTGCTCAAACCAAAGGTAAACAGACTTGGAAGGCAAACTTTGAGGCTGCCTCTGGGTGGTGTTTATCAAATAGTACTGTGGTTGGAGTGAAGACATAAAGTAACTAGTCTTGTGTGAATTTGAGGTACTGCTAGGCCAAGTGAGCTCTAAGATCCAGGCAGCAGCATCAAGTGCTGTAGCCAACGTTTCCCTCAGCACTGGAGGAGCGGTAACCAGTCATACACAGACATCTTAGAATTAACCAGACTGACTGAACTAAAGTTGTTGTTGCCAGTGTTTAAGACTATATTATGACTTACCCACTTATTTTGTAGTGTTCTTTGTTTTTCTTTACTTTCTTTTACATTCTTTGACTGTGTGGCATACTGTTGCAAAATAGTTCAGCAAATGAAATCTCAAACTTACACAATTTCCCATTCTCTGCAAAGCTGATAAGACAAGACTGAAGGTTGCTTCTTTACTTTCTTGCACTGAAGCTGTGAGTGCATTATAGTAATGGGCGCTTATGGTTGTTGGCAAAAATAACCACACCCTGACCTCTAACCACTCTGAGCTGTTAGGTTATCTCAAATAGACTTGCTTGTGTGGGTTCTGACACTGAATAACAGTGTTACCTATAAAAATATGCTGTTCATATTTTTATATAAACAATTACAAGAAACTTCAGAAACAAGTATATAAAATTATGTATAAGTGAAAAAATAGTATATTTATTTGTATGATTTAGGCATGGAGTTTGCTGAATATCAGCTCAATACTAATCAGCCATAACATTAAAAACACCTCCAGGTTTTGACTATCAATATCCATTTTATCAGCTCCACTGACCATAGGTCATACCCAGCTAATAATCCTTGGTTAGTAGAACATTTTCTGAACATTACTAACTTTAGTTCATAAAAAGTTCAATCTGTCAAGTTTTCTGGAGGTTTTTAGAATGTTGTATTTAAAGTTTTTTTTATCATTCCAGTAACGTTGCATCAACATTATGAGGACCTCATTTTTGGGTTACTTTTTTTTTTAACATTCTATGAATGTTTTTGTAATGTTTTAACATTCAACATTATGATTTCTGGTTCATAGAATGTTCAATTGGTCAAGTTTTCTGAATGTTTTGAGAATGTTTTAACAGTGTTTACAAACATTCTTACAATGTTGCTGCAACATTATAAAAACCATATTTGTAGGTTAACAAAACATTTTAACTGGTTAACATTTTTTTTTACATTCTGAGAACATTCTATATGAGGTTTATAAATATTCCTACAACATGGCAGCAAAATTGACACTTGAACATTGCTACAACATCCTAAAAGATGTTTGCTCTTAAAATAACGTAGTGTAGCCTATTTGTCCAGTAAAATAAAACTACATGGAGAAAACATTCCATAAACTATGACGATAATAAATTTTTTCCTCAAACATGTGTGATTGTTATCAATGGAAAATAGGGTTTGAGGGTACATATTTGGCCATACATTTATACCATATGTTGTTAAAATAAATGCAAAAACAAATAAATTAATATAATTAGAATGTAAACAAATATGGTAAACAATTATCAGTTATGCAAATAAACACAATAACAGTAAAACACTGTATATCAGAATAGAAATACAGAATGCAACAGTTGAAAAAACAAAGCTTAAATCCAGATTTATTCTAGACATCCAGCAATCACGTGGTTTTGTTCAATTTCATGACAATAAGTAATACTAGTCTGCCTTGAGATGTTTGCAAAGGATTAATCAAATGTTAATGCAAGGTGTAAACACCATTGACGTTTCAAAATGTCTCACTCACTGCCCAGTAACTGAAGTCCATATATGGAAACAATATATGGAAATATATGAAAAGTCCATATGGAAAAAAAACAAATGCCTCACTCCTTTATCTCATAGCTAAAAAAATATGTATTTTTTATCAGAAAAAAAGGCATTCAATATATTATATTTAATGTTTCAAAAAATGCTCTAATTCTATTTCACATTCCTTAAATTATGCATAAGTGTGATACCAGTTGTATCAGTGTTTTAATTTAAATATTTGTGAATGTTACTTCAAACGTTTCCATAACGTGTTTGTCTAACTGATAATGTTCTGTGAGAAACATTATAAAAATGTTGTAACGCAAACCAATATTTTGTCGCTTATTTTCAGAATATTCTGGGAAATTATTTATACAATCTTACAGGCAAACATTCCTGGAACCCTTTAAAAATGTTCTTATAACGTGCTCTGTTAGCTGGGTAAGTGCCCATTGTAGTTCTATACAGTAATTACAGACTGTGTTCCATCTGTTTCTCTGTATAGATTATTAGCTGATTTCCACCCTGTTCTTCAGTGATCAGGAACCCCACAGAGCAGATATTATCCTCCTAAAACCCGATCATGGCATGACATGCATTCTTTATTCCTCTTTGCTATTTGCGCTGATTGGTACCTGATTAGTGTAAAAACAAAGAATAATATTTTTACATGATGATTTCTGAGGTGGCAGTATAATGACTACATAAGAGGACACCAGGCAAAATTTTGTTTTGTGGTCTAAACAACCCAAAATGTGATGTCCACATATGTGGACATCCCAGGTCCTAGGAGGTTAAGTGGTGGGTCATTTTTAACATGGCAGTGACAATGATGTGGTGGTGTTGATGGTGCATTAGTGTGTGTTAAGCTAATATGAATGGATCAGGACTTTTTACACACTGTACCCAATCACACAAAACCTTAGTGTGTGAATCACTTGTACAAGCACTAAACACCACCACCTCATCAATGTCATGGCAGTGCTTAAAATGATTCAGATAAAAACTACAGATATAGATAGAACTATAAAGTTCACCTATGTGGTCAGTGGAGCTGATAAAATTCACAATGAGTGTATAGGAGGTGGTTTTAATATTATGGCTGATTTGTGTATGTGTATAAGTGCCCCTTACTTGTTAGCCACATCAGCTTCATAACTCCAGTGTAAAACATAAAAATCAAACCTTGGTTGCCAAACACATCTTGGCTGATCAGCTGTATTTGGGATGAGGGATAATGTGCAAATACGTAGATTCCAGTATTATAGTACTCACCATCTGTCACTTTTTTTATCACTAAACAGTCAATGCTTCAGTTGCAGCTATCTGGTGTTGGGGTCATGAGTAACTGCTTTTTATCAGATTAATCTCTTCTCGTCGTCCTTTTGTAGTTAATTTTTTACTCTCATCTTTTGTGAATAGTTCTGCATAAATAAGAGAAGTAATGCAGTTGTGATTTGATCAAAGGCAACAGAAACCAAGAAAGAAGCCTCTGCAGCCCCCACAGTCGCTGAAGCCACAGCAAGTGTCAAAATCAAAGAGGAGCCGAAGCTTGCCGTTACAGTTGCTGCTTCTGCTGCAGCCACCCAGGACAACAAGTCAGTGGGCAGTGCAGATAACCCTTCGCCCAGTGTCCCGCGCAAGCTAGAGAAGAGGAACTCCATCCAACTGTTCTTCAAAAACCTGGTAAAAAAAATCATCAGTCAGCCAAAGATTTTCACCAATCCCATTAAATTCATCCCAATTATAGATCAAGACTGAGGTCTCTATATGCCCACTTGGCAGACTAATACTAAATGAAAATTGTTAATAGTTGCATGCAAATATGCAAAGACAGAAAGTACAGTATGCATCATTAGATTACCAACTGAGTGTGGTTCTGAAACATATAAAATAAAATGAGGAAAACACTATTAAGACAAAATATTAAGAATATCTAGAGCCATGTATTGCATATCAATAACATCAGATGTTCCTACTCCACCCACTGACTGACTGCTGTGGGATTAAGAAAGCACCTTTAAGGCAATAAATTCAAGGATGCTGATTGGCTCAATGGTCAGTGATTGGCTGCTGTTTCTCTGAGTGGATGATATTTATGTTGCCTCAGAAGAGAGAGGGAATTAAATATTAAGCTAATTTTCACAAATATAATTTATGTATTACATGTTATTGTACATGTTTTGCACAAACATACGTAAAAATATTTAGTTACTGATTATTTAAAAAAAAAAATTATTTAAAAAATGAAAATGAAAAACTATTTCCACCATGGAGGGTGGTACCCTAGCACCCTCTATTGGCTATCCACCACTGGTTGCAGCATTGGTGGAACAGCAGAATCCCTCACTTTGATACTTAAGCCCTCCTGCAGTTATGAACTGAACTGAACTGAATACTTTCAATGCTGCAGCAAAAACTCAGTATCTTTATAAAACTAGTGAATTAAGTTTGTTTTATAAAGAATTTTCCTTTGATTCTCCAGTTACTGAAAGTATACATGCATACAATTTAACACACACACACACACACACACACACACACACACACACACACACACACACACACACACACATTTATATATCAAAATGAACATGAATATTTTTCAACCTCCCTTTTTCCTTTAACCAAGCTGTTCTTGTTACTATGCATTTAAAGTTTATGTAAATGTCCTCTGTTCAAATTGGCTGACCTGTATTGTGCTTCATTCAAAAAGCAGCCTGGCCTGAATCACTCCTTTGAGCTAAATAGGCAGGTATATGTAAATAATTTATGTGACATCACAGAAACAGAGCATTCAATACTCTGTTTGTGTAGCTTAGTTTGCATATATTAACTTTATGGACTGAACATATAAACTTTAACAATGTTCATATGTATACTGCATCAAGTGAAATGTAGATTTCCATTTTAAATACATTTTAATCCCAGAAATCTCAAGCCTTTTGTAAAACAATGTCTCACGTGTATGTATACATTTCATGTAACATATTTCTGTAAGTTTAAAAACATTTCAGAAGTCTGGTTCCTATCACCACTACTGTGAGCACTACTTCATACGTTTCTCTATTAATTTAGCAAATTAATTTAGCAAAACTACAGTGGGTGACTTTAAATTTGCAAATGTTATAAATTGGATCAATTGTGGACATCAGTACATTTTGACATATTTATGCTAACGTTTCTGAGATATAAGATATAAGAAAAGTATTACTTATTACGTAATTTATATAGTGATGTCTTTAATGCATTTTGAATTGATTTAATAACATGCCTTATATGTATATAGCTCACAAATGCATATTTTTAGCAATGCTAATATGATATAAATCGCAGGTTGGCAGCGAAAGCTCTTTCTCATGACTTTTACAGAAGGTGGGTATGAGTCACTTGTGGTTTGATGTTAGAGGTAATGTCTAATGTAGAACATCTATCCACCAGTGTCATGTCCTGACCACTAGGTGACCTCATTTGGCAAAAATAGATATGTAAACTCTCACCCTATTGTTAGTGCTGTTCCAAAATGGTTTTCATTCTAACTGCATTCCAGATACACACCTACACAGCATATTATACATGAAAGTATGTTTGATCTAAACAGTTCAATAATAAAATAAGACTTTCAGGTTCTTTGAAAGCCTGTGCATTGAGTGCAACTTGTGTTTCCTGTAACATTTGATCTTATGCTTTGTGTCTATATGCAATACCAATTCTGTCACACCACATGCATAAATATAAACAATATCTAATTTTATACATCAGAGCACTATCTGTGAGCCAGATGCATCAGGGAAGCTAACGTACAGTAAATAAGCATGTAGTTGTCAGACAGGTTGTGATCAGTTATGCTCAAGGCAGTATTATGAATTTTAAAGGCACAATAAAACTGAGCTTGCCTGTGCCCTCCAGATAATGCCACCAGGAAACCCAAGATTATACATTTTCATTCCTTCCAAAAATCAAGTCTAACCTTGACAGATTAAAGAGCTGTGTAAGATATTTTCTCAGTGCATGTCTCCAAAAAATTTATATATATATATATATATATAT
>BRDA01001319.1:0-24013 GCA_036984385.1 Crenuchus spilurus | reverse complement strand
CAACTCTCCTCTACGTATTAAGACTCTCGTTGACTCTTGACACGTAGTGTGACGACTGGACCCGTAGCATATAAACAGTCAGTAATTCAGTTACTAACTAAGTTACTTTTTTTAACAAGTAGTGAGTAACTATAACTAATTACTTTTTTAAAGTAACGTTCCCAACACTGGTTCTCAGTCATGTTCAATCAGATTAGTTTACTTCAGACAAACGATGAATTTAATTTACGGAAAAGATCATGTTATTACTTAGAACTGATATATTTCATTGTGTGTTACATTGTTCTGACTAAGGTTTTATTTTAGCAAGGTTATATGCTAAATTATCTCTTGTAAATTGTATCTTGCTAGTTTAGCAGGTAGCTAAAGCTTTTAGAGAGTTGAGTGGAAATCTTTTGCTGATGTTTATTTCACAAGCTACTTATAAACTTAAAACTGACAAATATACGATGCCCAGGTCAGCAGTGTGATGCACAGTTCTCAGTTGCTCTCAGAATTATGCATCTCCTCTCAACAGGCAGGCATGCTGCATGTGACCTGAACATGACTTGGTCTTCTGGCGCCCTCTGCTGGATTAGTGGCGCAATTACATAATGTTCCCAGCCCTCCACGCGAGGAAAATCAAAAGTGTTTTACTCTGCGCCTATCGGGCAAATTTTATCAGCCAAAATTTTGGCCAATAGCCGATAGACTTTTAAATGCTATATCGGCCGATAATATCGGCCGGCCAATATATCAGTCAGGCTCTAGTCAATTTACTTGTTGATTTCAGATAAACCACAGAAGGAAACTCATATTCTCACATGTGAACATTTGAACCTTTGTTTGGTGTTCAAGTTGTATCTATCACAGTTGAACACACTGTGGCAGGCAGATATAATGCCTCATATAAAAGATGTCTGGGGTATGGTGTAGACAACCTCTGACCACAGTGGTAAAATTCAAACATGATAAAATGAGTCTTTGGATCTCACACATCAAGATAAGCAGCCACAGAAACCTTTTCAGTGTTTTCAATTATGAATATAATCGTATTTGTTAAATATTATTAATTTTATAAACTGATGTTTGCAGCAGACTCAAAAAAACTTGGGACAGAGGCAAAATAATAACTACTGGTAAAAGTGTACTCAAGATTGAGTATAAAAAGGAGAATCCACCAAAGGTTTAGTCTTTGCAAGCTAGGATGGGTTGTGCTTCAGAACAAAGACAAAAATGTTCCCAGTGCAAGATCGCAAAGAATTTAAGTCTTTAACTATCTACAGTTCAAAATTTGATGAAAAGATTCAGGGAGTCAAGGGAAATCTTGATGTGTAAAGGTCAAGGGTGGAAACCTCTGCTGAATGTGTTTCACCATCAAGCTCTCAGGTGGTACTGCTTCAGAAGCTGTCATGCTATGATGATGGACATAGTCGCATCGGCACCAAATGTATATTTCAAAGTAAAGGTGATGTGACCCAGTGGTAAACATGCCTCTGTAACATTTTTCAGTGTGTTGCAAACTTCAATTTCTAATTTGGTAAATTGAATTAAGTTGTCACTGAACACTGAGAATCAGTTTTAGATTTCAGTTTTTACTGCATTTGTAGAAACATTTTTGGAAATGGGGTTTGTGCTTTGTGGCCAAATTAAATGCTTTAGGAAAGCAAACATAAAAGACCTTACTGACCTGTGGTGGAGTTGAACCAGTTGAGTTGAGTGTGGGAGTCAACCAAACAGCCTCCTCCACTGACCCAGGCCCACAGCGGGTGCTCATCTGGCCCATACTGCTCCTCCATTCCAAGGTTATAAGTGGCTACAGACGACAAGCTGCAGGTTTCAGCAGAGTCTGCCACAGCTCCTACCGTCAGGTGTGTCTGGGCCTCCTCCAAGTCCACATTGCTCCACTGGGGGGCCAGTGGTCCAGATTGACTAGGGGAAAGAACCACAGTGGGGGCCACTTTACCCTCCTCCTCCCCCTCTGGGACTTCCTCCTCAGGGATGGATGGGCCAGCAGCTGCTGGTGGACCCTCATGTCGCCCAATTTGGCCTTCTCGATCAGACACTAGCTCTGAAATGAAGCTGTCACTGGTCACTTTAGGGATTCGTGGTTTAGGAGCATCATCTGGTTCAAGGGTAGGAGGGGCTCCTTCTGCAGCCTTCTCTGTTTCAGAATCCACATCACTCAGCACTGAGGCCTGAGACTGCAGACGGACCTCCCCACCAAAGAAACAACCAGCACTACAAAACACACAGGCATACACAAGCATAATGTTAATAATCTTAGTGATAAATCAGTATGAGATGTGTGAACTGATAAAGATAATCAATAAGTAACACCTCTGGTAGTGATACAAATACAAATAGAACCAGGTTCACACATTAAATCAACAATTTAAAACAAGTAACCTATAAACTATACGTAGGTGATGTAAGTGTAAGACAGGTTAAAGATGCCCAGGGTATATGATGTATAGTGGAGATCCAATTTTATGATTTTTTCAAATGGTGTGACAACAGCGAAGATCACTCCCTAGCCCAGCACCATTGCCTAAACCTAAATTGCATTGGAATGATATGGGTGGACATGTACTTAAACATTCATCTGCTTCCCATTTTCTCAAAATATCTACACAAATAATGAAAGTGTATTTCAAACACTTCAAAATTATATAGAATTAATTATGTAGGAACTAAGGGCTTTTTAACAGTCACACATGTATTTTTGGGCTTTTATATTGGAATTTTTCTATGACAATTTTCAGCAAACAATACACAATCAGTAAAAATGATTGAGACATTTAGAGGACTGGTATTGAAAGCCTTCAGTGCAGTACTTAAAGGGGAGAATCACTTTTTTATATCTATATTTGGGTACCTGGAGTGCCTACCAACCCAAAAAATCTGAAAGAAAAAAAACTGTCAGGTTTATGAGATGCCTGGGTCTGAAAACATTTTGCAACTAGTTCAGGTAGGGCTCACCTTATTGTGTAATAAGGGGCCTTTTAGCCACACCCCCACCAGTGTAGCACCACCCAGAAGTTTGATAAGGTCGGCCAGTTTTATATTTACAAACATAACCCAATAATACCCGACACCAACAGAAAACAGGAAAGTGGATTATGGATATCATTTGTTGGCAACAACCAACTAATATTGGTACAAACATGAAATTGAGCTTTTATCTTCAAGTAAAAGTGTGTTTTGCCATTTTTTTGTGCTGCTGTGGTCTTTGCTTTTGGCCATGTTTTGCTACTGTTGTGCTACGTTGGATGTGTTGCAGTGTGGCTATTTTTTTTTAGACTTGATCTGTATCTTGAGGTCTTGAGTGTGAAGCTGAAGTTCACTTCTTATTCATCAGTGTTTTATTCCAATCTCCATTCCACCTTAAATGAGCTGTGTGTATGTGTGTGTGTGTGTGTGTGTGTGTGTGTGAGTGTGAGTGTGAGTGTGTGTGAGTGTGAGTGTGAGTGTGTGAGTGTGTGAGTGTGAGTGTGTGTGTGTGAGTGTGAGTGTGAGTGTGAGTGTGTGAGTGTGAGTGTGTGTGTGTGTGTGAGAGAGAGAGAGAGAGAGAGAGCAAGTCAGAGTATTAGAATTCTTCCACCTTAAGTAATATAGAGTTAGGCTAAAGTGCTCAATAGAACGTCACTAACTGGTGCAACATTTAAGGTGGAATTGAGGAATTTGAATAAGATGCTGGTGAATAAGAAGCTGCTTTTCTTGGTTTTCAGTAGAAAGCTGAGTTAGTCTGAGATTATTGTTTATATTTGGTCAGTATGGATTATTGGTTAGTGTAGTGTGTGACTTCAGTCAGCATTACGCTGTTATAACACTGTTAATGGGTGATAGACAGAACAATGGGTGGTTCAAATAGTGAAAGTGGCACATTGAGTAACATTAGTGAGAGCAAAGCAGTAAACCAGTATAACTTAAATGTTTTTGTTTGGTGAGCTCTCCTATATGTCTCTGGTGCCTATGTGTGTTTGCCTGCCCTCTGTGCTAAGAGGGGGACGGTGTCAGCACAGTCTTATTTAGACAGTCTTATTAATTCAGTTGTCCCTGAGACAGGTCTAAAAAACACATCCAACAGGCTTATTTGACTACTAACCCTGGAGGAATTTTGATCAAAATTGTGAGACATTTAGACCTTAAAGCAACTTGTTATCAAATCAAGAAACATATCATATGTCTCCTTTAAGCTGAGCATTTTCTGCAGTCCTCAACTGAAACCCTGAAAAACTTCCATATCAACAACACATTCACTGAGCACTATCAGAGCAGACTGTACTTGCTTCAGTGTACTTGCATGAAAAGTAATGGATTGTAATGATTACAAAACTTCCTGACAGCAATTATTTGCTATGAGAGTTATTTTCAGTCGTTAACTTTCTAAATCAAATACTAACACTAAAACAAACAGAATGTGAATTGGGTGTATTTTAATCACTTGCGTTGAGATAAATAACAATCACACCTCATAAGTGTTACAAAAACAACAAAAGATGTAGCTTCTGACATCGTGAAGAGCAATAACTGTTTATTTGTGCTTGTATTGTATCTGTCATGAGTTCCAAGCTGCTAATGATCATCCACTTGGAAGAAATTTGGCCACTTCAGGCTTGTACTTTATTGCCGTACGTTATTTAAAAACCGTTAATAGGAATTATTTTTATAACAATTCATCATCAGTTACATTTTCATAATCATGACAGAACATTTTTAAACTCTACATAAAACCAATTCAATTTCCTATTTACCGATTAAGTAAACCATTACCCACGGATTTATTATGCACCCCTACTTATGCTGGCCAATTATTATCATACAGTACATCAGCATCTGTTATGAATGACAGCACCTGGTGTTCCACTGCTTTTAACTATGACTGTATTGTTTTGTTAGCTTCTGTTGACATGAAGCATGCTGACAGCTCCCCCAGGCTTCTCTCACTGAATCAAGGTCAGAGCATCGTCCTTCACTCACCTCTGCAGGCTGCTGGTGCTGGCACTGGAGTGAGAGCGCTCGTTGTCTCTAGGCACAGACACGGTCTTCCAGGCCTTTCCACTCAGCTCACTGGCTGTCACACCCTGACGAAAATACACTGCCCGGTCTTCACAGCTGATCCCCCACACCTGCAACATGACAGTATGACCAGAAAACATCAGGGCCTCACCTTTGTCTCTACAGCAACACAGTACTTATAGTGACTGAAATGACTATACATTACATGAAGTGATGGTAAAAATTCAGACTTAATTTTGTTAGCTCTCTTAAGCACCAGCTTGTTTGAAATAGACAATATAAAAGTGTTTACATTTTAATAAACAAAGCATTGTGTAATTGGAGGCTAATTATTTTCTCATTTGTAGTTTATTGCTTATTGCATGCATATTTAAAATATAGTAGAAGAATAAACAAAAAACAGCTGATATATCTGTACCATTAATATTAAAACAAGATTTTATTTCTAAAACATTTATTGTAACATTTGGATACTATAAATAGTACTAACATTAATATTATGAGAAATAAAAATAATAGACTTTGTAAAGGGTTAAATGAACATGCTGAAATTTGTAAAAACTGAAAAATTACAAAAAAAATTCATTAAAAAAAATCATAAAATGTTATATATATATATATATATATATACACACACACACACACACACACAGTCATGGCCAAAAGTGTTGGCATCCCTGAATTTTTCTCCCAAAGTATTTCTCCCACAAAATTATTGCAATTACACAAGTTTTGTTATACACATGTTTATTTCCTTTGTGTGTATTGGAACAACATAAAAATAGAGGGAAAAAAGGCAAATGTTACATAATTTCACACAAAACTCCAAAAATGGGCTGGACAAAAATTATTGGCACCTTTTCAAAATTGAGGGTAAATAACTTTGTTTCAAGCATGTGATGCTCATTCAAACTCACCTGTGATAAGTAACAGGTGTGGGCAATTTAAAAATCACACCTGAAACCAGATAAAAAGGAGAGAAGTTGACTCAATCTTTGCATTGTGTCTGTGTGTGCCACACCAAGCATGGAGAACAGTAAGAGGAGAAGAGAACTGTCTGAGGACTTGAGAACCAAAATTGTGGAAAAATATCAACAATATCAAGGTTATAAGTCCATCTCCAGAGATCTTGATGTTCCTTTGTCCACGGTGCGCAACATAATCAAGAAGTTTACAACGCATGGCACTGTAGCTAATCGTGGACTTGGACATCTTGTGGACAGATGAGACCAAGATAGAGCTTTTTGGTAAAGCACATCATTCTACTGTTTACCAAAAACAGAATGAGGCCTACAAAGAAAAGAACACAGTACCTACAGCCAAATATGGTGGAGGTTCAAAGATGTTTTGGGGTTGTTTTGCTGCCTCTGGAACTGGGTGCCTTGACTGTGTGCAAGGCATCATGAAATCTGAAGATTACCAAAGGATTTTGGGTCGCAATGTAGGGCCCAGTGTCAGAAAGCTGGGTTTGCGTCCTAGGTCATGGGTCTTCCAGCAGGACAATGACCCCAAACATACTTCAAAAAGCACCCAGAAATGGATGGAAACGAAGTGCTGGAGAGTTCTAAAGTGGCCAGCAATGAGTCCAGATCTAAATCCCATTGAACACCTGTGGAGAGATCTTAAAATTGCTGTTGGGAGAAGGCACCCTTCAAATATGTGACTTGGAGCAGTTTGCAAAAGAAGAGTGGTCCAAAATTCCAGTTGAGAGGTGTAAGAAGCTTGTTGATGGTTACAGGAAGCGATTGATTTCATTTATTTTTTCCAAAGGGTGTGCAACCAAATATTAAGTTGAGGGTGCAAATAATTTTGTCTGGCCCATTTTTGGAGTTTTGTGTGAAATTATGTCAAATTTGCCTTTTTTCCTCTGTTTTTTTGTGTTGTTTCAATACAAACAAAAGAAATAAACATGTGTATAACAAAACATGTGTAATTGCAATAATTTTCTGGGAGAAAAATTCAGGGGTGCCAACATTTTCGGCTATGACTGTGTGTGTGTGTGTGTATATATTATATATATATATATATATATATATATATATATATATATATATATATACTAAAAAGGCAACTTGAATATTTTATATTCATTTCACATAAAAATGACATTTCAAGCCTTTTACTGTTCATAAGTATGGCCTATAGTTAATAAAATCACAAATGCAGATTCACAAAATTATTAAATATTTCATTTGGAATTTAAGTAAATTATTTTTTAAACAGTATCAACATTAAAACAAAAGGTTTGAAATATGTCACTTCACATGTAATCAACATAAAATATGTAACAGTTTGACTTTTAAAATTAAATTATGAACACAAACAAAACGTCCATCTAAAATTATTGTTTTTTTTTTTTAAATAAACAAATAAACACTTAAAAAAATTGCTAAACAATTCCATATAGGTAATTATGTGTGTTCCTTTTAACAATATCGTAAATAAATAAAAGCATCCAATGGATAATAAACTGCAAACATGTCAGAAACACATAGTGAGAATTTAATGATCATCTAGTTGGTGCAGTAACCCAAGGTCTCTTTCTTAAAAGAATCAATAAATATGAGACTACTTTGGTTTAGAAGTGTTTTTGTGTACCACAATGGGAAAAGAAAGTAAGCACATTTATATATTTGTCCACAAGATCTTTACACTGTTTTATCAACAACAATAACAAAGGCAATGACACACACTTCTTTAAATCTTATTTTTCATTTGGAAACACTACATGTGTGAAAGCACTGTGTCTTACTCCAAATGTTCACACCATTTCTTCACTTTCTGCAAAGCAATGAGAATCTGAGAGTTGAGAAGGCAGTCGCAAGTATGGAGTGTCCAGTTTCTGTCCACACATCTTCTGTCTGCACACAGAATTAGATCAAGTGGTCTTTCTAACTTTGGTGTGAGTATCTTCTGTGTACACAGAATATAGCCTTGTACAGGGCTGGCTAGCTGGAGTTTTTTTCTGATGGGCATTTTGCCCATGCTGAGGACTGGTGTCAGGTGAGGGAAGAAGGCTGGTTTCAGCACTTGTGATTCCCACCCATACTACTCAGCACTGAAGATGATCACAAACACACACCCAGAGTAATTCAACCCTGCCTGCCTGGTCACATCCCAAATGGCTATATAACTCACTCTTATATGAAGACTAGTAGCAGAGGAAGAAATCTGAGATCTACAGTACAAAGCAACAGTAGCAACAGTAAAGCATAGTGGTTCTAAAGGAAAAAGTCATTTTAAAGACTTTGCCCATTAATGTTTTTATATAGATTTAAAGAGACACAAAAAATTCAGGGTGAACATATTTACATACAAATACAGTGGTATGCAAAAGTCTGAGCACCTCTGATCAAACATTCTGTGACCAGTTATGTATCTAAAACATGATCTGATAAAAAAACAATATATTTCTTTAATATTCAGATATTTTAATACTTTACTCAACATTTAGTTTTACTTGTTAATTTCCATCTATTACCGTTTCAAAATAACAAAAAGGAACAAGAGACAAAAGTCAAAGTATGGGCAGCCCGCATGGTCAGTACTTAGTAACAGTACTTAGTTACCTTTTGGCAAGTATCACAGCTTGTAAAGGCTTTTGGTGTCCAGCAAATACTTTCAATTCTTGTTAAGGGAATTTTCACTATTCTTCTGTGCAAAGGACTTCAAGTTCTGTGAGATTCTCAGATCATATTGTGTGCTCTACTCTTTTGAGATCTATCCACAGATCTTCAATTATGTTTAGTTTAGGAGTCTGTGAAAGCCTTGGCAAAACCTTCAGTTTATGTTTTGGGGTAATGTTTTACATCTTAAGCTTTTTGAGTAGTGAGTTTTGGATTTTTTGTGGATTTTGAGCATGAAAGAGATTTTTGAGGACTTCAGAAAAAAGTTGTTGATGCGCATCAGTCAGGAAAAGGCTACAAAACCATCTCTAAAAAGTTTGGACAGAACAGTCAGACGATTGTGCACAAATGGAGGAAATTCAAGACCATTGTTACACTCTCTAGGAGTGGTCCACCAACAAAGATCACACAAAGAGCAAGGCATATACTAACTAAAAACCTCTAGGTTAATGCTCAGGAGAACACTGAACAACAATGGTGTGCATGGCAGGGTTGCAAGGAAAAAGCCACTGTTCTCCAAAAAGAACATTGTTGCTCATCTGCAGTTTGCTAAAGATCATGTGGACAAACCAGAAGACTATTGTATGAATGTTTTATTGACAAATCTTATGTGTCTGGCTGACTGAATATCTTGATGCTACCGTCGGAGTGCAACCGGTACAGCCAGTTCTTCCTAGCACCAGGTTGTGAACCCAGGGCTAATCATGTGGATTCACGTGAAAACTCTCAATGATTCCAAAATCAATTGACGCCTGCAAACCCAAAATATTTGCAGCCCACTGCTGATGATCTTATGTTTGGCGAAAAGAAAGCACTGCATTCCAGCATAAGAATCTCATTCCATCTGTGAAACACGGTGGTGGTATCATAGTTTGGCCTGTTCTGCTGCATCTGGGCCAGGATGGCTTGCCATCATTGATGGAACAATGAATTCTGATTCACACCAGCAAAATCTAAAGAAAAATGTCAAGACATCTAACCCTGAGCTGAATCTTAAGAGAACATGGGTCATGCAGCAAGACAACGACCCTAAGCAAACAAGTCATTCTAACAAAATCAAAGTCATGACCTTAACCCAATAGAAATGTTGTGGAAGAACATGAAACAGTTTATGTGACTAAAACGAACAATATAACAGTTGAGGCTGTTTTGTTCAGAGGAATGGGCTAGAATCCTTCCAATCTGATATGAAAGATTAATCAATAAGTAGCAGAAATGTTTAGTAGCAGTTACTGGTGTGTGGGGTTCACACCAGATCCTGAAAGCACATACTTCTGCCACTCACTGACATGTAATATTTGATCATTTTGTAATATTTCTGTCTCATTTGTATGATTTGGTACCCTTTATCTACTTTTACGACTTGTGTGACAATCTGATGGGTTTATTCCAAATGTATTCAGAAATATGGAAGATTCTAAAGGTTTCACAAACTTCCAAGCACCACTGCATATCTGTGATCCTCCTTCTGTAGCTTTTTTTTTTTTTTTTTTTACAGAGATTGTGATGTTTGCTTCTATTTTTTTTATATTTAATTGCATTGATTCTTCATGCTACTAGTGAAATGTACATGGTACCAATGATCGCAACACAAGTCCAAAACATGATTGATCCATCCCCATGCCATAGTTGGACAGATGTTCTTTATTACACTCTACACCCTTTTTTTCTCAGAACTTACCTTTGTTCACTGTAGCCAAATGGTCAAGAGTATAAAGCTTTGAAATTTACATCTCCTTACTTTTCCCAATGATGATTATGAACACTGCATGGTGGCATTTTCTATGACTGATTACTACAAACTATTTATGTCTAGAAAAAAGCATGTTTGCTGATAAATTTATATTTCTGAAAACTCTGAAACCCCACCTCAGTTTACAGTGTATTAAGAGGATAAATGATTTCTCACCTGGTCATTGAGGCCCACATTGATCATCACCATCTCACCAACCATTCCAATCCAGCCAGAGCCGCAAGGGTTGTGGGAATTAACACCCCGTCTAAACCAGACCTGTTACATGGCAGAGAGAAAAGCCTAAGCTACTTATATCTGTAGCTTATTCAAGCCATGAATGAAGTGTAGCTGTTTTAAAATGGCTCAATGACTCCTTCTTTAGTTTTATTCTTACTTTATGATCCTTTGTAACAGACCACACTACATTGACACCCACTGCTACATGTATAGCCCCGACTTCTGGACTTGGTGATTCAACCACAACCCAGGAGGAGCCTTGAAAAGCAGAAACAGCTAGTTATGAAATTTAAGCAAGCATAAACTGAATGATAAATTGTTAATGCACACATTTGATTAAGGGGTATAAATTCCTCAACTGTCAATAAATACATTTACACAATGCACACCGATGGCTTAATATTAGGTTATCTATCAGTGTAACTTAATTTCATGCAAATAGTATGGTTAAAAGTCTCACTACAATATGATTCAATGACATTACTGTGGAATTCAGAATTATGTTTAAAAATAACAACAGAAAAAAAATAACAAAAGGAGAGAATGATATCTTTGCATAGGCTGCTGAATATTAATATTGCATTAACTGCTGAAAATGACTATAAATTATTATGATGCATTTTTGCATCCCTAATTTAATAAAATCATGAAGAGACACTGGTTACAGTGCTGCATACACTAGCTCACCTTTAGGGCATTCTCTGCTAATGCCCTCTCTGACCAGCAGCTGCCCCTCCCACAGCACGGCCCATACCAGGTCAGCTTGTCCACAGCTGATCTGTACCACTTCTCCAGGTGTGGAGACCTCCTCCCACACTGAACCCTCAGGGTTGAGATAATGGATGCAATCTCGGAACCACACCTGCACAAAATCATAAGAGTGAACAGTGATTATAATCAGTCTGAGAAGGTGTGTCCTGATGTACACTTACTTAAGTTTATGTACTTTATATTCCAGCCTAATGACTAATTTACAACCCATGTTTATTGCTTAAAATCAAGCAAAATATTTTTGTTACTGTGCCTTTAATGTTGACTTACATACAGGGGTTAGACAATGAAACTGAAACAGCTGTCATGTTAGTGTGGGAGGTTTCATGGCTAAATTGGACCAGTCTGGTAGCCAATCTTCATTAATGTCACATTGCACCAGTAAGAGCAGAGTGTGAAGGTTCAGTTAGCAGGTAAGAGCACAGTTATATAGTATATTACAATGCACACAACATTATGGTGACATACCAGAGTTCAAAAGAGGACAAATTGTTGGTCCACGTCTTGCTGGCGCATCTGTGACCAAGACAGCAAGTCTTTGTGTCTAAATATTATTGAGCCACTTTGGGGTGTTTTGGAGGAGCGAGTCAGGAAACGGTTTCCTCCACCAGCATCACGTAGTGACCTGACCACTATCCTGCAAGAAGAATGGCTTAGAATCCCTCTGACCACTGTGCAGGACTTGTATATGTCATTCCCAAGATGAATTGATGCTGTATTGGCCACAAAAGGAGGCCCTACACCTACTAATAAATTATTGTGGTCTAAAACCAGGTGTTTCAGTTTCATTGTCTAACCCCTGTAAGTGACCTCTTGTTGACTCCAAAAGTGAAATGAAACTGAACTGCTGTACAGTAAATAGTCAGTCTGGTGTAAAAGATGAAACCAAACAGCTTGTTTCCTGTTTAAAATTCATTTAGGAACTCTATGCACATCATAGTACAATAAACTTTTATTTCAATAAAAAAATTATATATATGATATGTATTTTCTTACATATAACTTTTTATGTTGTTCAGTTATGAGAACTCAAGAAATGTCTTATTATATCTCTCAGCAGTTGAAGAAAGACCAAAAACAATACAATGAAAAGTGACAGTCCTCCCTGAAGGACATTAATGAAGGAGTCTATTTTCAGTTTGAGTTAGAGGGAGACTGTTGTTTTTCATCAGCAAACACCCAAACTGTTCAGAGGTATTGTAATTACATGCTGCTTTATGTAATTAACAAGTACAAATGTTAAAAATGGCTGCCCATAATAACTATGCAAGTGCAGTGCAGGGAGAGTTGACCTTTCCCTGCAGAGAGACTGCCCACAAAGACAGACGTCCTCTGGGCTCCTCGGTGATCTCCCATCCACCACAGCTTATGTCATTAAATGGGTCAGGAAGAGAGCCAGTCTGCTCTGAGGGGATCTAACAACACACACACAGACACACATTCCCAACAAGTGAAGGAAAGTCAAAATGGAAACATTTAAAGATGTTACAACAGAGGTGATTTCCACATCAGTTAACACACCTTAGCCCAGGTGTCTTGTGACTTGTACCTCCTGTAGCGTATCCATCGGCGGCGACGTACACATGAGTTCCATTTCTTGTCTTTAGTGTATGTGGCTGGAAAATCAATAGCATATGTCCAGCCCTGGAAACAGAGAGAATGACCCAAGGCTGGATACACGTAAGCAGCACTGCATTTTGCTGTAACTAGATGAGTCTCAAAGTGAAGGCAACAGTCAAGGTAGATCTTGCTAGCACAACTATTTGAAGGCTCCACTTTAGTATATAGTAAAAAAAAATGATATAGAAGTAGATATAGTTTACTCTACTTTTAGTTTCATGAACTGCAGTTTGCATCTAGTTTTTAAGCTTTGAGTTGCTTTTCTCTGTTATTTTAATTCTTTGATCTTTTAAAATTTCACATTTTAATGACCTATTTTTACTTAAAAATCCAGCACTTTGAATTAGCTTCTCTGTATGAAACATACTAGATAAATAAACTTGCTATTCATTGGCTACATCCTATGCTTTCAAGCACAGCTAATAAAATAAGGTTGTCTTAAATGATCAATTACAGTTACAAAAATCAACCCAAATACATCTCCTTGACTAATCAGTGATATAATGATATCACTCAAATAATGGAAAAAAATAAACAACCCACCTATGAACTAGGTGGCTTATAGAATCGCTGCTGCCGTGTAGCCACTCTGCTGCTGGGTTGCCAGGTCCAACAAAAATATCCAGCCTAAAGTCAATCTAAAATTCGCCCTTTAGAAGCTTAAACTAGCCCAGTCTGTCACACGTTTGAAGCGAATGGCAAAACAACTGTGTACGAGTGTACGACTTAGTATTTTGTTTATAAAGGATTTATCATCAGTATTGCTATTTATCTTAAAGTCATTAATAATATGGTAACATGAGTGTTTTTAAAGCAATTTTTAAAGTAACCCCAAAAAAAACGCAAAAAAAAACCCCTAACCCCTGATTTTTCACCCCCGACTCGATTTTCAAACAAGCCCAATTTGGCGTGAAAACCGCGAACCTGGCAACTGTGCTCTGCTGTCTCGAGACAGTGCCTGTGTTGCCAGCTTCCACAGAATCCCCCATTTGGAACCAACATTAATTGAGACAAAATGAGAAATAGAAGGCAAGTGCTTGGTATGTTGAGCGCATTTTATGTCTCTGCAGCATACTTTTAAAATACTTTGGCTGTGCTGGCGTACTTTTGTAACCGGTCACAAGAGCCACCAATAAAGCACGGCGAGCCGCATGTGGCTCGGGAGCCGCGCAATGAGTATCCCTGCTTTATGCGTTTGTGGACACCTCTTCTGATCAATGCATTCAGCTACACCCATTGCTGACACATAGGTGCAAATGTAAACACAGTTTGTCTAGTCCCTGTAAAAAAGCACTGCCAATAGAAAAGGACTGGAGCAGATAAACCTGAACCTTCTGGCACCATGGCTAATGCCAGGTGTGGGTTAAAGGGATATAAAGCCCCTCAGTATTTAGCTCTGGAGCAGTGGAACTGTGTTCTCAGGAGTGATGGTGCTCCATCCAGTACTTTTGGGGTGAGTTGGGGATAAGATGTGATGGTGATCATCAAACATCCTGGCCTCATGAATGCGCTTGTCACTAAATGCTATCAAATCCTCACAATAGTGCTCCAAAATCTAGCAGAAGCCTTGCATGGACAGTAGTAGAGACAGTTACTCCTCACAATTGTTTACAAAAGAAACAAGGAATGAGCAAGTGACCATTACTTTTGTCCATATAGTACAAGTTAATTTTTATTTTTGTGACCTTTTGCAAAGGCTTGAATATTAAAATGACTTAGTATGTCACTATACTGACTTTTAACATTGGGTGAACTGAATTTTTTGGATCAAGTGAGCTTACTTCCAAGCTTACCCCTCCTTCTTGTGAGCCATTAGAAGGCTATAACTGATAATAGCCACTCTACACTGTATAGGCACTTTAACTCACCCCTTTCTCTGTGGGATCTCCTCCAAAGTTCTCATCCACGTACCAATCAGCCTCCCACTCCCAGTTTTCAGAGGGGAGTTTAAAACTGTCTAGTGGCTGATGCTGCAGCCCGGTCACATCGCTCCATTGCCAACGGTCACTAGGCAACAGTCGATCCGAGAAGCCATCGACAGGGTTCCACCGCTGCCACCAAACAACATCCAAATACAGAGTGATTCAGTGCCAACATTATTCTCCAGTAAACAATTCACTGAATATGAAATCTCAACTGTGACCATAATTTAATTTGAAATTTCATATATTATAATTCGGGATAAAATAGGATTTAATACATCTGTATAAATATATCTGTTTATTTAAAAAAATGCATTGAATAGTCTGACTAGAGGAAATATTTTATGGAATTGAAATATATACAATACAAAACCAAACTTCATTTCACTTCTGCGTTTGAAAGCATTTTTTTTTATTTAGACCAAAATATGAGCACCATATTAAACGAGCATCCTATTTCAATTAAAATTATTTAAATTGAATCTAATGATTTCAAAATAAGTGCTGGGTGATTTCAAAATCAATGCTGAGCTGACACACTTTTACAACCATACTTGCTATACATATATTTATGTACATTTACATTAGAGATCACCAGCACTATTCCTGGATGACTTGATTTAAGGACAACTGTACTGATTTGTGTAAGTTGGATTAGGACAATCATCCTACTGTGCTGAATGTCCACATATTGCCTTTTTCAGAGCCTGGCTGTGAGTACCTGATTCTCATAGGTCTCCTCTTGGTAGCGTATGGGCACATCACTTGCATGGACGTTCAGGTAAATGTGGTGATCACAAGCGATGCCCCAGCAGCACTGCTGCACGGCTGAGACCCGTTTGAACTCCAAATGGGCATGACGGCACTGCTCCCACTGCTGCCCTGCTGTGGACAGGCTATAAACTCTCCCATACACATCTACTGCCCACAGGAGGGAGCTAGGCATGATGTACACTGCAGCAGAGACACAGTCACTTACTTAAGATACTAAACTCCACATATGCCATTCAGACTTACTCAGCAGTTTAGAAGCCAATTCAAGCAATGCTGTATAAAGCAGGCAAGATTAACTCTGGCTTTCACATCAAGAATAAGAAATAAGGTTAGTTCAGAAGCAGTAAATTTAAAAAATATTGAAGCAATCTCCACTGCACAACAAACTCTTCAAATATGGTACAAACTGCATGTCAGATTCGTTGAACAAATTTGTTGCAAACAACAAATGAATATATAGATTAAGGTACATGTCTCACATTTGCTATGTTCAGACTGCAAATCCATATCTAATTTTTGGCATTTATAGATTGTATCCAGATTGATTTTTTGATAGTCTGGACAGCTAAAAACCACATTAAATCAGATTTTTACAAATCGAATCCACTTGTCCTTCATCACTGGTTCTGAGCCCAACACCACTGCCTTCTGAATTTGCTTCTACACATGAGGACTCTTTAAATTCCATCTTTAGGCATAATTTAAGAGCTGAATACCAGTAATAATGAAATTAAAAACATTTCCAGTCATGGAAATTTTATGACTTTTTTTTACTTTTGAATTTTTTAAATGTTCTTATCTATTTTCTTATATATATTCTCATCACTATTTTTCAGTCAAAAGGCTGTTCCTGGACTTGCTCTGTGTGACAGCTTCCGGTATTGTATTGATTATTTCATACACTGATGTAAAATACTCACTCTCAAACCACCACATCGCACACTTAACAGCACTATAAACTATAATCTCAAAAAATCAGAATATAGTGAAAGATTTGAGGTCATAATTAAATTCAAATAAGTGAACTGTCATATATGTTATATTAATGACACTTAAAGTAAATCACCTGAACAGTGTCTCACAGTGTTAATAAAAGTCTGAATAAGCTCAGATAAAGCCGGCTGATTAAGCCCGTCTGACAGGACTGATAGTGTCCGCTCACTGTCCCCCTTCAGGCACCGGCCAGCTAACCCAACATACCGGGGCTGTCACACAGAAACATGACCTCAAAACAAAACCTTAAACTTCTTAAACCACGACGGAAAGTGTCTCTTCAAGCACAGTTTAACTCATCATGACATCTTAGCACATTTTGAAATGAAATGAATGACAGGGTCAGCTAGCTAGCTAACTTAGCAACTTAGCAACGCATGAATACAATTGGTGACGGAGCTGTTGGCTTAATTACTCAAAAAATAAACACAATTACACCATCTAACTTACCTTCACGTCACCCTCATAAGGTTTTACTCACTGCCGTTATTCTGCGGTCAGTGCACCAGCCTCGTAAATCCAGTCATGTCCACTGTTTACATTCACAGCTCTCTGATCCCTAAACGGGAAGTGCTAACACATGCTAGTCAGCTTTTAAACCACAGATGGCGCTGAACTTGTCAAAAAAGGACCATAGTAATAACATCACCATACAACCCATAGAGTCTATAGACTACGTAAAAATGATCTTATATAGTCTATGGCACACACACGGGGTTCAAGACAATACATTGACGGTAGTGTTGTGGTTTTACACTAGTAATACTGATAATACTAGTAATACTGGTTATTGCAGTTGTACTAGTTGTTACTAGTTTACTAAATACTACTGATAGTATTTACTACCATAAAACCACAATCTTAAAAGAGATGGTTCTTCAATGGTTCTTTAGTAAAGAAAATGGTTCTATATAGTGCCATGACCACTCAAAGAACCGGGGTGAAAAGCAATGGCGGACTCAGGATGTTTGAAGGACGGGGGTGAAAAAGTAAAAAGGGCATCTTTATTTGGAGGGACACTTCTCAATTAGAGGGGCACCTACCAGGGCACTTCATTATGTACAATTGTAGGAGAACTCTATACAGCACTGCATCACATTTCTCTACTGAAGAGTTCAGTTTGGGACACTGTCTAGAAGGGGTGCAATTAATGCACCCTTTTCTATTGGAAAGGCAAAAAATAAGGGGACTCATTAAGACAGATGATCAATCTTCCTTCTACAGGGCACAATATCATAATTTATTGCAAAAACTGGGCCACAATATTTTTTTCCCATGTGAAGGGCAGCTAACAGGGCACTTTGGCAACATTTTTTCAACCATAGGTACACAAAGGGGTCGATCGCCCCCCTGCACCCCGCCCTGAGCCCAATAGTGGTGAAAATGTTAGTCAGATTGATGAGGAACATGATATAGATAGTTTTATATAGGACCAAAAGGGTTCTTCTTTTATTACAAACTTGACATTGTAACTACAGCAGAGAACCCTTGTGAGGGCTATATAGAACCATTTTCAAAAAAGGTTCTGTATACCACCATTTACATTTTCCTCATCAACCTGAAGAATCCTTTTACCACGGAAAAACCATTTATTCACGTGAAGGGTTCTTTGAGTGTTCATGGTTCTATATAGAACCATTTTCTTTACTAAAGAACCATTGAAGAACATTTTTTAGGAGAGCAGTAAAGTTTTACCATAGTAGTAATAGTAATTCCTTGTGGTAAAACTAGTTTTACTGTAGTATTACCATTGTATTAAAATGGCACTACTATGGTGGCATCATGGTAGTGTCCAAAGATAATGTTTTTTCATGATAATGACTTATTGGTTTAAATGAAGCGTTATGTTTGGAGAAAGGAAAACACTGCACTTCAGCATAAGAACCTTGTCCCATGTGTGAAACATGGTGGTGGTAGTATTGTAGTTTGGGCCTGTTTTGCTGCATCTGGGCCAGGATGGCTTTGTCCACAGCCATTACTTTGTAATTTGTGCAGCATGTGGTTTTGCATTGTCTTGTTGAAAAAAGCATGAATGTCCCTTGAAATGTCATATTGATGGCAACATATGTTGCTCTAAAATCTCAAAGATCCTTTTAAAAAGTGTCCATCTTGGCTCCTCAAAGCCTTTCATTGATATTGCTTTTTTACATTAAATATATTGGGTTCATTCTGTTTGCAGTGACATAAAAGTAAACGTAAATGTAAAAAACACTGCATTTTTTAAATTTGCATTATCCATACTGTCCCAACTTTTTCTGATTTGGGTTGTAATACAAAACATATATAACTAGGCACCTGATCAATGTCATTATAATTATGACAACAAAATAAATATTAATACATTCTTAAATGCAATATAAAATAACATTTCTTTAAATAATCTTTTTTATTTTGTTATTGAAAATGAAATATGAGGCTTCAGGTTAGCACGTCTGGCCCACTTCTGAGCCATCATTCATCCAGGTTTGGGCTTTATCAATGGTGCTAGCAGGGAGTAAGGGTGGATGGATCAATATGGAAATATCAATACTTCTGGCTTGTTTTTGAAAATCGATTCTCATGTGAGAATATCAGTTCTTGAACCATCTGGAGCTCACCGCAACTGTCAGCTAGACCATACACCTACAAATACAGGAGATGCCTTTATAAGCTAACAGAGCTTACCAGCACTAAGTAAGAACATTTGTAAACAACAGCATAAATAAATGTCAATAACATCCAGGGAAGGGTCACATGAAAATAGGAAGCCAGCCTGAACCCCTCTAGGCTCAAACTCCCTTAAAAACAGTTCATGGAGACCACCAGAGTATATTACTTTAAAGGCCCATGTTGTACATTTTAATTTTAGTTTTTAATTAACAAGTCGCCTGATGATCTAAATGAAATGTCACAGTTTTGGGGCAAAATACCTTATTGGTTAGTAGTCAGATAAGCCGGTTGCATTTTTTTTTTAGACCTGTCTGATGAATGACAGGATTTAAGGAGACAGGTTTTATGTACGTGAGCTCACCAAACAATTACAACATTTAAATCATAAAGTTTTATTTCTCAGATTTATTGCTTTGTTCTTACTATTATTACACTCTGTGCCTTCATTCACTCACTCAAACTCTCTTGGACAGCATGTTTGCCTCTCAGCACTGAGATCTTGGGTTCAAGTCACCATCTGGGTGGAATGTTAATGTTCTCCTCGTGTCTGCATGGGTTTCCTCCCACAGTTCAAAAACATGGAGATGAGGTGAATTGGCTACATCCCACTTTTATGCTCCTGGCCATCCATCAGGGCCTTGTACCTGTAACTTCCAGACATCCTGAAAAAGCTCATTTAACCTCTTGTTCATATTCCTGCTTCCTTTTGCCAAAGTTATCACTTCATTAACAGCTGAGATTTTATCTTCTGATTAGTTTCTTTCCAAGTTTTTTGATGTTTTATATTGAGGTCAAGTTAAGCATTGTTTTCCTCTGTGATTTTATCTGCAAATATGTGCTCCTTTAACCTCTTTGTATTGCTGCCAGTATCTACAATGCCACACATCTATCTTTGTCCATTTCCTCATTCTTCAGATCTGCTGTCAATTTCTCAGTCTGTGATATCAGACACTTTTAATGTTTCCCTGTTCTCAGTGGTCAGCACCTGGTTTGGTCACCTAATTCATAAAAAAAAAAACTAAGTCTACATTTAATCTTTATCACTGTTAAGGTAAGTTAACTTCTGAAACATATATTGCTATTTTGGAGTGCAAAACTAACTTACATATTACATGCAAAATATTCACATATTTATGAACTAAGAATGTCTTGACAGGGTTTTCAAGGAAAGGAAAATGGATTCAAAAAAAGTTCAGAAAACCACGAAACTCAACAAGTCAGTGTAATTCCATTAACATCCATATGATGGCACCTCTTCTCTGGTTACAGAGATTTAAAGAGTATGTATACCCTTGTTAATGTTCCATGTTTTTGTGATTTAAAAAAACAAGACCAAGAATAATAATTTCATAACTTTTCCCACATTTAATGTGACCTAGAATCTGTGCAATTCACTTGAGGGAAAATTAAATAAATAAATAAAACAATAATTAGAAACACCATCTTATAAGTGGGGATGTGACTGTGTTGACAATTAAACACACTCAAACTTATGTTAAACAGTATAATACAATTGACATCAACAAAGTGATTAACCCCAAATAAAATGCAGATGTTCATCTTAGAGCAAAAACCATATAGCATCAATGGGTAAATATGATGTAAATAGCATCAATAAAAATATGGCACAATAGTGACATTACCAAGAACTGGACATCCTTGAAAATTTGATAAGACAAGAAAACTGATCCTGGAGGCTGCCAAGAGGCCTACAGCAACATTTATGATGCTGCAATTTAAAATATTTGTTGTGTATTAAACATGACAACAATGTCCCATATTCTTCATATACCTATGCTGTGGAATAGGGTGGTAAGACGGAAGCTTTTCCTTACAAAGAAAAATATCCAAGCCTGACTAAACCCTACATGAAGTTTGTAAAAAACATGTGGGAAAATGTGTTATGGTCTTAGAGACTAAGGTTGCAAAAAATTTTGCCAGTAATTTAAAAAGATGCAGTACCAGTCAACGTTTGGACACACCATCTCATTCAATGTTTTTCTTTTGTTTCCTACATTGTAAATTAATACTGAAGTCATCCAGACTATGAAGGAACACAAAAGGAATCATGTAGTAAACTTTAGTGTTAAACAAACCAAAATATGTTTTAGATTTTACTTCAAAGTAGACACACAGCTGATGTCTCAAACACATTAAGAGGCAAGAAATGCAAGTCATGAACTCCTGACAAGACACAGCTGTTAACTGAAAGCCATTCCAGGTGACTACCTCATAAAGCTGACTGAGAAAATGCCAAGAAAGCTGCATCTAAGCAAGAGGTGCCTACTGTGAAGAATGTAAAATATAAACATATTCTGGTTTGTTTACTTTCTGTTTACTAAATAATTGCATATGTATTTCTTCATAGTCTCGATGACTTTACTATTAATCCACAATTTTAAATAATGAAAAACCACTGATGTTTTATATGTATGACAGATACTATATGTTTGGAGCAAAAACAACATTGTACATCACCAAAAAAAATCACTATACCCATATCTGTGTGCTTTTGCAAGGAAAAGTGGACAAAGATTGCAGTCAAGATGTGTCATGCTGATAGACTCCTACAAAAAAGACAGTGCTGTCATAAAATAAAATGGTGCTTCAACTCAGTATTAATGTAAAGGTGTGCAGTTAAACAACCATATGATTTTAAGTATCCCCCCATAAAATATTTCACTTTGTTTTTCAGTTGAATTATATAATAATAATTAAAGGTGAAAGAAGTTATGAAGTGGTTCATCTTGGTCTTTTTTTTATCACAAAACCGGGCATTTTAACAGGGGTGTGGATATATATTTTTTTATGTCCACTGTAATTTCATCACCCAGCATTGATGCTTTTCCTCTAATTTAAATAAACAGTTTGGCAAAGAATCTGATTTACACAACTTCAACTTAACCCACTTCAGCTAAAACATGTGTCTTTAAAAATGGAATCCATCTGCTAATTTGACTTATGAAAATGGCAGTAGTTTCCAATATATTTAAAATATTCCTGAACATTTTGCATAAGGTCAGTATTTTCAGCAGCAACATCAGTGTTCGTTTAAGCAAGGGAACAGTAGAAAACACTTTGCAAATGTATGCGAGTTTATGTGAATATTGTTTACGGTATCAGCGTTGCTATGCAACTTGCCACTGATAACCATCAGTGACCTGTTAGCCGCTGCTAGCAAGACAATATAATGAAGCATGTTGACAATTTTTATCAAAATTAACAGTTAGATAACACACTAACAGTCATCTTAACTCAGTAAAAGGTTTATTTGCTCTATTGATGACTGGAATGGATTGTAATTAAAGTTCCTATGGTCACAATGACCAAAGTAAAGGCAATGGCATCTCACAGCAGGGGTGCCAAATTCAGCACAAAAACAGATTATGCTATTTGGAATTTCACTGATGAGGTGCATTTGTGGTTGAATTAATTGAGCGAGTAGGTTTGTGTGTAGTTTCACTGACGAGTGGGAAGCTGCCCACAGAATTTATTCTGCCCCACCTACTGAGGACCTAAAATGAGAGGAATATTTTCTCAAAAGTACATTAAACAATGTCTAAGCTTTCTACCTTTACAGTACAATGTTTATCTGAGGAGAAAAACAACAACAGACTAAATCAATACTTTATTATGCAATATCAATGGTGCTAGTGATGGAATTCAAGAAATCTATGTGATGTCTGGGAGCACTGAAATCATGTAGATCCCAACATGTTCTTCAAACAAGCTCATAACACAAATTACCTTTAAAAACTACACATTCATGTTACTTTTTTCTACAGTAGTGCCCAATCTTATCTATAAAGGGCCGGCGTGGCTGTAGGCTTTTTGTTCCTGGAAAGCAGGAGCTTATCTGATCAATAGTGTGCTGACTGAAACCAGCAAGTACAGTAAAGTTGTAAACTGTCAGGTTTGGAATGAAACCTGCAGCTACATGGGACCTCTATGGATAAGACAGGACACTCCTATTTTACTGCATGTTTGTTTAATTACATTTATTCTAAACATATTAGAAGTAAAAAGTAATGCCAAGCTAAATTGTTTTAAATTAAATTTTTGGAAATTTTAGAAAAAAATAAGTACATACTTGGGTCCCGTTCACATGTGGCATTAACAAACTTCTTGGGTGATTAGATAAAGGAATTCTCAAAATGCATAGCTGTTTACATTTTCCATTTTTAATGGATATGACCACTTGTGATTGGATTTCTTACATAATTTTCTGGTGAACAAAATACTGCCTTTGAAATACACACTGAAATATAAACTATTAGTACTTCAAATGTGATGGAAATTGAGCTGTTACTACTGCTACAAGTACTGCTGCTGCTCATACTACTGCTACTGCTGCCACAACTGCTGCTGCTAATTAATTAATAAGACATAGTATGTAATGAATAGTAATTGTGTTTAGTATACAACTGGGGCACTGCAGCAGAGTCTGTAAGTCTCGTCTTCAGGGCCAGGGGGTTTAACCTGAAGGGGAGGAATACAAGTTGAGGACATTATAATGGTTTTTAACATGTTTTAACTGAAATAACTCATAGGAATGAAGTGGGCTGAAGGGCAGGGCAAGGATGTGGACAGACTATACAGTCATGGCCGAAAGTGTTGGCACCCCTGAATTTTTTCCAGAAAATGAAGTATTTCTCCCAGAAAATTATTGCAATTACACATGTTTT
>BRDA01001318.1:0-11951 GCA_036984385.1 Crenuchus spilurus | reverse complement strand
ATTATACACACATTTGATTACCACAGAAGACAATAATATCAAAAAGTCTTTGCTGGGGAGTGCTATACAACACTGGCCCAGTGTGTGATGGCCTTAATCTTTGGAGATGAGCCATGTGGATGGGCTTTTCAGGTGGATACATTTGCAGATGATGCTTCGGGGCTGTCTTTTCTATCTCACAGTGGGTGGACGGTGTGGGACCGTGCCCGGCTTTCTCTCGCTCCTTTGAGGGGGGGCAGCGGATAGATGGCATGACATCACGGGCAGAGCCGGCTGCACAATGCAAAGGTCAGGCAGCCCATTGATCCGAGGGGCCCCCACTAGAAAACCTGCACATTATGGGCCCTCTCCACACACACTGAGCCATAGAAGCGGCCCACAGCCCCGGCCTTGTTGACTCGCCATTCAGCCTGGGCAATCAGCGGATTTACTCTTTGATGTGCGGCCGAGAAATAAAACCCTTTGGAGTAGTGACCTTTATCGACGGATGGATTAAAATCCATAGCCCCCTCTTTCTTTCTTTTCCTTTTTCCTCATTCTCTTTTCTTTAGTGCCACCACAAATCTAAGTTACAGTGTGGCCCAGATTTCCCCGTGTAAATTGCTAAAGGAGATTTTTTTCATCTCATGAAAAGGGTCTTTTTTCCATGTACTTTCCACTCACTTTTGGCTTTATGTGTTGTGCCGCTAATGCGGAACATTAGTTTTTTTTTTTTTTTTTTTTCAAATCTTTTCTTTTGGAGACAAACCAGGACAGTATGTTCTGCCACAACCAACAAGTGATAGCCCAAGTCACACTCAGCAGAATGTAATACTACTTAATGCCATACTGTCTTTGAAATAAATAACACAGGAGTTATGTACTGATATATGTCATAATGGACGTTTTTGCAAAAATTATTTAAAGCTTGTCCAGCACTAGAAGTCATTTCTGGGAGGAGCTTTTGAAAAGTTAATTTCCTCTTAACCCCCTGCAGTCTGAGGGTGTTTCAGACACTTTGATGTAGTCTGACATGCCTTCACTTTTTTACAAATTACACACATCTAAAATAATTTTTATCCAAAGTGTTACACAGGCTTTTGTTCAACATAAACTCAGCAACAACAGTGTCAGAACAGTAGGAGTGTCATAAATCTATATTCTGATTAAATCTACTCTAAACTTAGACTTTCCAAAAACCTGTTTTCAGATGAAATTCATAAATACTTCGTTACTATACTTAAGTAGAAATTTTGGTTATGTATACTTTACTGGAGTAATTATTTTCAGACGACTTTTTACTTCTACTTACTTACATTTTATTGCAATTATCAGTACTTTCTACTCCTTACATTTTAAAAACAGCCTCGTTATTTCTACGTATTTCATTTCGGTTTGTCATCATTCAAAAAACATCCTATACAGATAAACTGCATCATCCAGAAAGAGTGAATGTGATTGGTTGGATGATAAGTAAAAACATATAACATTCTGATAACCTACTGGTAAGCCATCCATCACACCTGCTCATCACGTGTCTTGTCACTCTCCAGTAAATTCAGTACTACACATATATGGTCCACTAATATATTTGAAATGACTCAAATATTTTCATTTTCAAGAGGCATATATGTAGCTGAAACAGGCAGCCAGTACATCCCAAAAAATGTCAACATTACCATTTTAATATAACATTATACTTCTATACTTTTTTTTTTTTGGGGGGGGGATAGTGCACTATATGCCCCTGTGGCACAGCCTAAGTTTTGGCATTTGTTTTCCTTACATTACTTTTACTTTTATACTTTAAGTAGTTTTGAAAGCAGTACTTTTGTACTTTTACTTGAGTAAAAAGCTTAAGTTGATACTTCAACTTCTATAAAAGTCTTTTTAAACCCTAGTATCTATACTTCTACCTGAGTAATGAATGTCAATACTTTTGACACCTTTGGAAAAAAAACACTCTAAACATTTCTAGCCAAGACTTTTCAGCTCAGAACTGAATAAACAGGTGTTGGCTACACACTGCTCATTACAGGTTTTAAACATTGTATGTGGTTTTATTCTCTAGCTAATGTGAGTTTATGTGTTTTACTCATTCGATGGTTCCTACATTTAATATTTATGAGATATGTGTGAACACTCAGGTGAGAGTTCTTTGTTCAGATTCACATTCCACACGTTCCACCACCAGTAACCCACTAATGAAATGTACAGAATTACCATGTCATTATCATATGAATGACAGATCATATTATTTGGTGGGAAAACATGCACAGCTCTCTGACTCACTCTGAACAGCGTGTCTCTGCTTATTTAAGCTCCTCTCACAGATATCTAAAACTATATTTCAATTCAAGCTGTATATTTATTTGAAAAGTAGACAATTGACTGTTTCTGGGGCATGTTTCATTTTTTCTAGTAAAAAATCCCCCAGAGTTATGTAAATGTTACATAAGTGCAATATTGTACCAAAGCTTTCTACCAAAAGCTTGATACATATTATTAAATAATAAACTTCATTTTTCATTATTGAACCATGGAATGATGTGCCAGTATTAGTATTATTAATACAGCTGCCAAAATCTATATATTCATGCCAAAATGTAAATAAATAAAAGGCTTGATGATGAATTAATTAATAAATAACCTTATTAGTTCATAGTCAGTCCAGAATGGCTACATTGTAAAAATAAAACCTAGCTTGACTTGAAGAGATCAAGACACCACATTTGAGATGGGACCCCAAATGGGATCAACAATGATAAGATTGCAAGGCTGAGTTGAGAAATACACAGTGTTGCTGTGTTACAATAGCAGTGCTGAACTGAAGCCTGAAGCAACAACCTCATACATCAAAACAGCCTTGCAGGAGTCTTGGACTTCTATACTGGATTTTTATAGAAGGTTACATAAACAAGCTTGTTATCGGCACAGAGGACTGGCTGTGCATGTACTATTCATCATACCTATAAACAATTTTCCCGCAGTACTACTTTACCTTTACTACTTTACCTAAAGTACCACTCAAAAGTTTGGGGTCGCCCATCTTTTTCAATAGCATACTTTTAATACAGAAGACAATTCTCTTTCACTCTTATAGGAGATGGTTCTTCAAAGGTTCTTTAGTAAAGAAAATGGTTCTATATAGCACAAAAAAGGGTTCCTCTATTTTTACAACCTCGACATGGTAACAACAGCAGAATACTTTTTGGAGCTATATAAATCCTTTTTCAAAAAAGGTTCTGTATAGAACCATTGACAACACATTTCTCATCAATCTGAAGAAGCCTTTGGGTTCTTTGAGTGGTCCTGATTCTATATACAGTGAAACCCCAGTTATCGTTTGCCCTGGTTATCCTCCAATTTGGTTATTGTTGACTTTTTTCTGGGACATTTTGCCCCAGTTATCATTCCTCTACCCGGTTTTAGTTGACGTGGAAACATGACTTGCCGCTACTTTTCTGAAAACAAAGCATCCTCCCACACATTTGTCATTCATTCTGGCTTTGTTTCTCATTGATAATGTTGAAAACTAACTAAAACAGTCACACTAAAGCGATGACATGCAGCACTACTGCCTGAAAACGGGTGCAAAAACATATAGCAGCCAAGAACAGGATAACAAAACAAAGGCTCTAAAATGGAACTTAAACCCATAAGATTGATGTTAAATGTTATTTTGTATTTATTTATTGTTGTGTTCTGTATGTAAAACTATAGTTATTCTATATAAAATGTATTTTTATTAATATTTTGGAGTGTCTGGAACAGATTAAATGGATTTACATTATTTCTTATGGGAAATATTGTTTCAGATATTGTTCATTTTAGTTATCATTAAACACATTAGAACAGATTAATGACACAAACTGAGATATGATTGTGTCATCTCAATTTTGTTGTCAAATTCATCAAATTCAAATATCCGCAAAATACAGTTCTTTGTATTACTGTAATCTTTGTTAAAGATGAGTGAGAATAGTTAAAATAAATTCACATTCAACTAAAATAAATGTGTTAAAATCACATTTACCACAATTTTCCATATTATACATTGTAAAAGCACTGAGACTTCTCCTCTAGCATCTTATAAGGTTGGAAATTAAAGAGCAGGGAATTCTCTTTTACAGAATGTCTCCAGATCATCCAGGGTCTTCTTTTTAGCTTTTAGGTTTTCTGTGCTGTTTAAATTAAGGGGGTGAGGTGAACGTGGCAGAAACTTGAATTTGTGTTTTCTGTTGATCTATATATACACTGCTAAAAAAATAAAGGGAACACTAAAATAACACATCCTAGATCTCAATGAGTACAATATTCCAGTTGAAAATATTTATTTATTACATAGTGGAATGCGTTGAGAACAAAATAACATAAAAATGATCAATGTAAATCAAAATTATTACCCCTTGGAGGTCTGGATTTGGAATCATACTCAAAATCTCATACCACCCTCATGGAGTCTGTTTCTGACAGTGTTAGAATTAGGATATTAGTGGTCTGCTGGAGGTCACTTTGCAGGGCTTTGGCTCTGTTCCTCCTGGTCTTCCTTGCACAAAGGAGGAGGTAGTGGTCCTGCTGCTGGGTTGTTGCCCTCCTACGGCCCCCTCCATGTCTCCTGGTGTACTGGCCTGTCTCCTGGTATCTGCTCCATGCTCTGGACACTGTGCTGACAGACACAGCAAACCTTCTTGCCACAGCTCACATTGATGTGCCATCCTGGATGAGCTGCACAACCTGAGCAACTTCTGTGGGTTGTAGACATCGCTTCATGCTACCTCTATGGTGAGAGAACTGACAGAATGCAAAAGTGACCAAAACATCAGCCAGAAAGGATGAGAACAGAGAAAAGGTCTGTGGTCACCACCTGCAGAACCACTCCTGAACAGGGGTTGTCTTGCTAATTGCCTCTCATTTCTACCTGTTGTCTGTTCCATTTGCACAACAGCAGGTAAAACTGATTCACAGTCAGTGTTGCTTCCTAACTGGACAGGTTGGTTTCACAGAAGTGTGGTTGACTTGGAGTTACATTGTGTTGTTTAAGTGTTCCCTTAATTTTTTTGAGCAGTTTATATTCTGGATGATTGTCCTGGTAGAAGATCCAATGATGACCCATAGAGTCAAAGCCTTACAACATCCTTTACACCAAGTTTTCTTCCATCTGACTACAGAACATAGTTGCAGTAGTGACTAGAAAACTTTAGCTGTTGGTATGAATATGACTTCTGATGGTAGTTTTGGAAAGTTGGTGACCCCGCGATGCTACTTTTCTCCAATAGTCATATAAATATATAACTTATGAAGGTCAGTATGATTTTCCCTTGTTTGGTTTGTATGTTCTCATGTCTTTCCCCTGTTGAAGAGAATTTGACCTATGTGCGACCTCATATAAGTACCCCAGTGAAACAGACAGGGTTTACTTCTTATAGACATTCTGATCAACTTTAAAAAGCAAATATAAAAAAGTTTCTAAAATTCTTTAGTAGAAATGAGACACAAAGGAGACATGAGATACTTCTGACTCTTAGTTTAAACTCCTGACTTAAGTAAACACTTGTCATGTTATCTGAGGAAAATGTGAGACCTCAGCGAACACTGAATACTCCCAGAACTTTGCCTAAGGAGGTTCTCTACACATTCGGGGGGAACATTCAAAGTTCAGGGAGTAACACTCTCTTAATCAAAACGGAATGTTAGGTTAACATTTTCAGAACATTGTTAGGAGACACATGATATTACCGAGGACAGAAGAAGACTGCTTCCAGAGAGTGTACAGTATGTTATAAATTAAAAGTTTTTAAGCTGTCCTTGTCGAAATTTCTCAAAATGTTTCAGTGAGTTACGAGAAAAAAAAGAAAAGAACAGTAAGTTTTGAGGGTTAATTGAATGGCCTCATTGTCTCATTTATGGGTCCTTAATTATTATTATTATTATTATTATTATTATTATTATTATTATTATTATTATTATTTCAATGCAATAACATTGCTCCACCTTTGCAATTAGAATGTGGGTCACTTTGGACTTGGGTTCACTCAGTCCCACCGTTTACGCTGCAGTTTGAGGGAAAAGTGGTAGAAAGCACAGTGCCTCTGGAGTAATGGCACAGAAAGCTAAAACCGCTGGCAAGCTTCTCCACTTAATTCAGCAAATACCTGGGGAGAGCCCACCTGAGAATAAGGAGACTGCCTGCAGTGATGGGGCCATCAGCATTAGAGAGCATTACTGCAATACAACAGAAAAAACACTCAGACCATTTCCCCTCTGAGCGTGCATGCGCGCGCACACACACACACACACACACACACACACACACACACACACACACACACACACACACACACACACACACATACTACTCACAACAAAAAGACTTTAAACTACTGAGCATAATTTTCTGAAATATTTTCAAACTAGTGTGAACATTGAATAATATAAACTCTCTCTCTCTCTCTCTCTCTCTCTCTCTCGCTATATATATATAGTAGCAAAAGTTTGGACACACCTTCTCATTCAATTTTTTTTTTCTCTTTTTTTCTCACTACAGTGGAATATGTAGTGATGAATCATGTAGTAAACTTAAAAGTGTTAAACACACCAAAACGTTTTAGATTTTACTTCAAAGTAGACACAGAACTGATGTCTCAAACACATTAAGAGGCAATAAATGCAAGTCATGAACTCTTGACAAGACACAGCTGTTAACTGAAAGCCATTCCAGGTGACTACCTCATAAAGCTGACTGAGAAAATGCCAAGAAAGCTGCATCTAAGCAAGAATGTAAACTATAAACATATTCTGGTTTGTTTACTTGTTTGTTTACTAAATAATTACATATGTATTTACTCATAGTCTGGATGACTTTAGTATTAAACTACATTTTTAAATCATGAAAACCACTGAATGTGCAGTAGTGTAAAAAACACAATGCATCGTTATCAAGAAACTTCATGATTGCATTGTCTTGTACTTTTAGGAAACATTTATACTTTTGATTAAGAAATCAAGCAACAAACAAATATTTTGTTACTTTTATTAGAAATAAATTATTAGAAAAAGTCTAAGCTTACATGTACATTTTACTAAAAATAATAAAAATGTATTTTTTGTTGTGTGTGTTAAATGTAGTGTTAAAAGTGTGAAAATGTAAATGTTATTTAGTCATTGTTGTTGTTGGCCTTATATATACAATAATTACTAATTAATTTCATTTTAACTCCATTTCATTCCAAATAAACTGAATGTAAATTGTCTGAGCGTCAGGTTTGTGTTGTGTTAGTCTTTATGAAATATTCATAGTTTTGAGTATGAAGAGAAAAACAATGTTCATCTAAATATAAGCCTCTCTAAGTGTCTTTGTTGTTGTTGCTGTTGTTATTCTTGTGTTTTGAATGAAATAATGATGTTCAGTGTGAAACAACAGTAACTTAGTGTCCTTGACTGCATCACTGAATGAGCTGAAGGTCCATTTTGCTAAGCGTCTCTGAGCGATGCTGAAAGCGTGGAGCTCTCATGCGGAAAACACCTCTTTGTGAGCAGGAGAAGGGAAGTAAGGAGCCGTGTTCTTACTGATGAGCGGAAGAGCTACAAGACCTATCCAGACAAATGGAGGGTCAAGAACATGCTGTTACAGGCAGAAGAAAGCCAGCGAAAACACCATCCCATGAAATATTAAACTGATATTTACTCACACATGCACCATCCCTAAACAGTCCACTGGCTGGGAAGGGAGCAAACATGACCAATTGATGTTTGTTGGTGTGTGTGTGTGTGTGTCCTTGTATTCATCCCTGGTGGGGACTGAAAGTCCTCATGATACTGACAGATCTGTAAAAGTGGGCACATTTTGCTGGTCCTCACAAAAACTGTGCATTTTCATTACAAACTTTTTTGGGGAAAATTTTAAAGAGCAGAAGCACTGCCTTTTGGTTACTAAGGTTAAGTTTAGATTTAGGTTTTTACTCAGTATTACACAAGTGGAACTCATTAGTATAGTATTACCAAAGTGTGTGTGTGTGTGTGTGTGTGTGTGTGTATGCCAGGTTTATGCTATGTTGTGGGGACCGATACCTATTTATACACTCACATTGTGGGGACCTTTCTACAAAGTTGGTCCCTGAAACATAACTCATGAAGGTTTATAGTGAAAACCAAAGGTGTCAAAAGTATTCACATTCATTACTCAGGTAGAAGTATAGATACTAGGGTTTAAAAAGACTTTTATAGAAGTTGAAGTATCAACTTAAGCTTTTTACTCAAGTAAAAGTACAAAAGTTCTGGTTTCAAAACTACTTAAAGTATAAAAGTAAAAGTAATGTAAGGAAAACAAATGCCAAAACTTAGGCTGTGCCACAGGGGCATATAGTGCACTACCCCACCCCCCCACCTCCAAAATAAATTTTTTCTAAAAGCCGTAATGACTATAATGTTATATTAAAATAGTAATGTTGACATTTTTTGGGATGTACTGGCTTCCTGTTTCAGCTGCATATATGCCCCTTAAAAATGAAAACATTTTATTAGTGTAAGAGCCATTTTGCACTAAAAGTATATTTAATAGCAATTTTATCACTATTTTGTGTTGTATGGTCTTCTATGTTATTTAGGAGCATTGTTATATTATTTAGATAAATCCTTTATTTTTCTGGCAATCGATTGCTTTCCCTGATTGCAAACTTACTCTGTACTCCATTACTTTTCCCTGAGGAGATCAGGGCAGTAGTTTAAGGTAGCAGTTGTTTTTTTTACCATAGTCTGTTATGCTAAGCAACACTTTTTATTTATTCCTTTGTTTGTTATCCTGGTAAAAACAATACAAACTGACTTGTTTGAAAAACAAGACAGAATAAACGTGTTTGAGGACTACACTTCGTCTCTTTCTGTTGCTTTTGGAGGATATTGGATATCGCAGGCAGGAGTTACTTCAAGTGCTGCCTTAAAGCACTGCGGTGCGGTACTGAGCTTAGGGGAGAGTGATGAGACACGTGATGTGCAGGGACCAATGGGGTATCCAAAAGGTATTTGTTTATACTTATCATCCAACCACAATCAAATTCACTCTTTCTGGATGGCCAGTTATCAGTTTTTGAATGAAGACAAACCAAAATGAAATACGTAGAAATAACAATGCTGTTTTTAAAATGTAAGGAGTAGAAAGTACCGATAATTACATGAAAATGTAAGTAAGTAGAAGTAAAAAGTCGTCTGAAAATAATTACTCCAGTAAAGTATAAATAACCAAAATTTCTACTTAAGTATAGTAACAAAGTATTTGTACTTCATTACTTGACACCTCTGGTGAAAACATATTTTAAGGTTAAGGTTTTAAGGTTTTTATAAATCTATATAATGTCCTCACTATTCATAGAAACAAATGTCTGTGTGTGTTGTTTTCTTTGGATGACGATGTGTGCTGCATCTCTCTTTGTGTGTTTGCTGACATCAGTGTTGGGACCGTGTTGGCATTGCTTTACTGTTTAATATAGATTACTCTATAAAACTGTGAGCAAACCACGTGATCTGCAGTGTACAGACTTTACCATAGGATACAGTACTAACAAACGTGGCCAATCACAGTAAACATTAATTAGAAGACATGTTCATGTCCTCTACAGTGAACACAGTCAGCTGTCTAGATTAAAATGAATGAATGATGCTGTATGAACACTCATAAGTAAGTCAAAAGAACAGCTGCCTTAGAATGAATAAAACCTGTTATGAATAAAATGTACAGCTTATACATTCATGTGAGATTGAAGGTTGTCTTCTTTTGATTCATATAAATGGTTTAACGTATCAGGGCGTATAAAAAGAACAGCTGGTCCTTACAAGGTCTTAAAATTAGATAAATACAACCACAAATGAAAAACAACACACAACAGATTCCACCGTGTCATTATTTATGTAACAAAAACTAGGTCAGAATGCAGAACCAGTTTGGGGAGGTAAGTACACCCGTACTGCTTCACTATAAATTAAGAAGGTAAGTATTATCCAGGTGCTGCTAATCAAATGACCTTGATTAATAGATCATCACTAAGTGTGACCAGCTCTATAAAATTTGGGCTGTTTTGGGTCTGGAGTATTTAGGTGTGTTTTAACACAATTCCAAGAGAAAAAAATCCATAAGCAGTGATCTCAGAGAAGGAACTGTCACTGCCCATCATTCTTAGAAGGCTTATAAGGCCATTTCCAAACGATACAAAGTCCATCATTCTACACTGAGAAAGATTATTTTGAAGTGGAAAATATTTAAGCTATTTGGCATCATCCCAGGATATCCCAACACATTTACCTGTGCAATGCTCAGAGAAACTGTAAAAAAAAAAAACCAAGAGCTACATCTCAGACTCTGCAGGCTGTGTTAACATGTTCAGTGTTCAAGTTAATGACAGTAAAATTAGAAAAGGAACATTATAGCTTGTTTGGAAGTATCATCAGGAGTCTATTCTTTCTAACCAAAATAACATGGCAACATGGATTTTTGCATCTGATCAAACCACAACATTTCTGGAACAATATCCTTCATATAGATGAGACCAAAGTGGAGATGTTTGTCCCTAATCCACAGTGCTGAATTTGGGGAAAACCAAACACAGCATATCAGCACAAAATCATTCCAACTGTCAAGTATGGTGGTGGAGTGGTGATGATTTGGTCTTGTTTTGCATCCACATGACCTGGGAATCTTGCAGTCACTGAATTGACCAGGAAGTCCTCTGTGAACCAAAGTATTTTAGAGCTACATTTACATTAACAGCATTTTGCAGATGCTTTTATCCAGAGCGATGTACAACAGTGGTTTGTTCCCATTAAGATAATCATCTCAACTAGTACAGATGGGTTAGAGTCCAAACTACTCTTCAGTTCAAACACTAGTTAAATGTGAGGCCATCTATACGACAGCTAAAGCTTGGCTGTCATTGGTCATGTAAAAGGACAATGATCCAAAGCACACCAGCAAATCTGCAGCATAATATCTGAAAAAGAAAAGAATTAAGATGTTGCAATGGCCCAAAGTCCAGATCTCGACCTAATTGAAATGCTGTGGACCTTAAGACAGATTCCCACAAACCTCTGTGAACTGAACCATACTGTGATGAAGTAGGGACCAGAATTCTTCCAGAACAATGTGAAAGTCATACAAAAAATGATTACTTCAAGTTATTGCTGTGGAATATGTTCTGTATTCTTCATATGAGGTTAATAAATCCATGTGATGTCTGAAGAACATCAAGGAGAACATCTGGAAGCAAGAATTGTTCTTCAAACTGGCTCTTATATGCTGTTTCTACGAGTAAGAGCACACGTGTTGATGGTTTTTGTTACTAAGTGTTTAAAATAACAGGTGTAGGTTAACTTTTGCACAATGCAGTCATATAAGAATATTATGACCACCTACCTAATTGTGGGGAAATCAAATTTGTCTTTCTCTTGAAAGAGATCCCAGATGCATTTCATTTTCCTCCTGTGCTCATTCTAGAGGTTAACTTGTCCGCTGTGATATGTCGATATGCTCTGTGCCACTCACCAGTTGTCGTTCCACTTTGGCATCAATGGCCTGTGGGGCACCACTGTTATGCTGTTGGGAAGCTCAATCTATAAGAAGTCCATTCTCACTACAGCAGCTCTAGAACATCTTGCAAAGTTAGCAGTTTTTGAGATGCTACCAACGTTCACCCACTATCAGGGGCATAGCACCAAATTCTGGGCCCTATGCACAAGTAGTTCCTTTAACCAGTCCCACTTTTTACCCCACTACTATGCCCCTGCCTGCTACTATCAAGCCCTTTTTGGACATCAGTCCCATCACGTCCTTTGCCCATGATGATGGTTTTACACTCTGCTACAACTGACTGGTGCGCTCACATACAGTGTGGAAAATAAGTATTTGAACACCCTGCAAATTTACAAGTTGTCCCACTTAGAAATCATGGAGGGGTCTGAAATGTTCATCTTAGGTGCATGTCCAC